>QVOA01009862.1:0-41428 GCA_014825685.1 Pseudomyrmex cubaensis | reverse complement strand
AAAACACGTCGTTCTTGCAAATTGAAATTCGAGAACTGTTAACGTTTTCGTTAGAATGGTTTGACGTTTCTCAATTGAAGAATGATACAAATTAATTTTTAACATTTTTTATGCCGCATTGAGATCGCGATAAGTTTGTCGAGAACGAATCGCGCCTGTTAAATAACGCAGAAAACTGTCTATAGAAGACACAAAGCTACATCCCCACGATTTGCGCACTGAACCTTTAATATTTTAACATCCGAAAAAAGGTCTCGGTATCATTTTTTTACTATCGACATTACCGCTTTTATCGCAGAGGATCAAAAGGGATAAAAGCTGGAACACGCTTTTTAATGTTTCATACTACTTTTTCACGAGTTTTATACACGGTGTTTCGAACTTCTCAATTTTATTCGCTGTCTGAGATAAATATCTCAAAACGTTTAGAAAAAAGTAAAACATCTTACATTGAGGTAAACGCAAACATTTGTTGTGCGTTTAACTTATTTTTTTCCGGAAAACTCGCTGTGAAAACTTCCTCGATTTTATAATCGTAAAACACAAAGTTGAGACAAACGTTGTAATGTCGAACACACATTGATTAAAGAAATTTAGTTATTTGGAATAGAAATTTCTGAACTCACTGGAATTTTTCAAGGGACACTCGGTACACACGCGCGTAGATTTATGCACATTTGTCGTGTCGTAACGTGACGTTAATTTTCGCATGCATGACCCATTATTTCCGCTTTCATTTCCAACTATGAAGCACACGCGTGTTACACTGTGAGGTAAACCGAAAAGTTGCACGCACAACGGCCTACGTTCGCGTTGTTCGAGGTTCTAAAACAATGAAAAAACGTATCTACTACGTAAACCAGCCACACACACACGTGGCTGGCTTTCTCAATATATTGCAAATTACGTGCTTGTCATTTTCCATGGTTTTTTTTCTGTCTGACAATAAGTTTTACAATTTTTTGTCAAACTACGCGTCGTTTCTCCCAGCTTTTATCGAAAAACGGATCTTTGATCGAAAAGAACGTCGACGAAAAACACGTGTATAATTTCATTCACCGTGCAAATTTGCAGTGTAAAATTTTTTGCGTTAAAAAATACGAGATAGCGTTATTAAATATGTAAGTAAGAGAGGGAAACGCATTTTATTTTCTTTCGCTTGTCGTAGCGAAAAAGGTCAGTGAAATTAAAGGACAGAACATTTAAAGAGCAAGCATGTCTATTTTTAATGGGCACGCTGTTTCTTCCTGGAGAATTTCCCTTTCTTGAATTTCTTCTGCTTCTTTACCTTCAAAGCTAACGTACGCTAAACGCGAAGTAAAATGGAATTTGCAGCACTGTATAAAAGTAACATTTCCATTTGTAGCCTGTTAAAGAAAGCCTGCCGGAGATTTAATCTCTTTAATGTTAAGGCAGTAGAATATATAAATACGTTTATATATACGTACAATTTGTAAAACTTTGTAGAAACTCAAGTTTTCGAGTCGTTTTACTTTGAACGAACAATTGCACGCAGCAATGTGTCATTACAATTAAGAGAATACAATAACGTTAATTTATTTCTTACAACAAAAGCAAAGTGGCAACATTTATTTAAATATTATTGACAGAGTAAATATTGTGTTATAACTGTTATATATACACGTTTTTGACAAAATCACGATACAAATCCCACAACAGCACATAGTTCACAGTTATCGTGTAGCATCTGTCTGTCATGTTTGTTTTTTTTTTGTTTTATGTTTTTTGTTTTTTATTGCTGTCAATAGACTTCAAAAAACATAAATAAAAAATTGTCTCGGATATCTATCGATTGAATTAACAAAGTCGGTGTTTCGTTCACAGACAGAATCGCACGCATTAAACAGTGACGGTGAAAAATCAGTCTATCTGCGAAATCGTTCGCGCGACGCGCGCCCGCCGTCGTTTATTCAACGCGAGCGGGAAAATCTCACGGAGCTTTCCATGCATTTTTGCGTCATCGCAGTTTCGGATGTCGTATACCGAGAGCGCTTTCGCAACGTGACAGAACGCGACCGGACATCGACGAACTTCGAAGAGGATTTTTACGACGCAACGATTCCATCTTCTCGCGCGAAATCTGTTCTTGCAAAGTAGACACTTTTATAACTAAGTAAATATTTACAAAATATTATTTACTTCCATTTAAAAGTCAAAGAACTTGATTGTTCATCATGGCAATTCGTAAAAGCGACTCAGTATCAATATGAAACGTTATAATTGTGAAATAAGCGACTTCCATCTCTTTAAATAAAATCGACAGAGATCAAATCTTATATACGTCATAATTAAATCAATTTAATTGATTATTATATGATCTTACAGTTTTGCATATATGTATATTTTTACATCATTAAAGTCTTCTTTCTCGGGAAATCGTCGTTTTTCGCGAGTTCCTTTAAATTCCTATCCGATAGTGTCAACCGTCGTAAGTTAAACCGCCGACGAGCGACCCCGATAGCTCAGATGCGCCACAAATTTCGCGCTTGTTTTCACGAACGATCCGCCGAGTGGACGCGATTTACGTTCCCGCGCGCGCATCATCGAGTCCTCGGGCCCTTTTCGGACGCGAAAAGGAGCAACGACGGAACGCGCTCGTCGTAAAAACGTCGGTAAACTAGCGGAGCTTGAACGTCCGTTTATTGCCAACTTTACGGTCGCATTTACAATCGGCCGCACCGCCGTCGTCGTTTTATTATCGCCGAAAGACCCCGCTCGGCAAGAGCGTTCAGTACGTGTCTCCGCCGCGCCCGTAAATCGTCGACGTGGGTTGCCAGTACCCGAAGATTAACAAGATCGTGCGTGAGTGCACGGCACGGGACGAAACGGTTGCTTTGCCCCGAATTACAAACGCTCGTGAACACACTTCAGCGGGAGAGGTCCCGTACTAACAAAATTTGGCAGCCCGCTCAGGGATTGCGGACGAAGTGGTGAGCGATACTACTATCGGCGCCAAACTTTTAATCAATTTTGAATTTAACTTTATTATATAAACCCCTTGCTGTTGACTCTCTCCGACGAAACGCAAAATTCGCGCTCATTAAAGCGTCTCGACGATTTTCTCGGAAACAGCGAATGATGTTAAATCGGTCGTCTTTTATAAAAAGCAACACACGCTCGGAAAATAAATAACAAGCCTAAATTGCGAGAGGTAATTTGATAATTTTACCTAATTCTAATACAAATGATAGAGGCACGTGAGTGGCGAACTTGTAAATTACAATGCAAATGCGTTATGTAAATTTTGTCACCTCTTGTGAAGTTGTACGTGTTGCAGCACTTTCCGGAGTCGCGACGCGCGTTTGCGGAACCTCCGGAACTTTTAATTTTTATCAAAATGTAAATTGTGCGATTGCCGCGGGGCCATTTGTTTAGCGCGACGTCCGTAAAGAATTGCGTTTGTCGCGTTCGAACGACGTCGTCGCAATTTTTGAGACCGGGAAAACCTCGAAAATGAAAGTCCGTGTACACGTCCGGTGCATCCCGAAGCCGGCCATTTCGCATTGCGGAAGTTCGACATACGGTTTTTTTCCCCGGAAATCATGCTGAATGCGCGCTCTCGTCGCTCACGTACGGCCGCTATGCTTCTCTATTTTTGCTTCGTGGGTATATAGAAAAAAAGAAAAATAGAGAGAAACGAGCAATTTTTTCGAGACGACTTTCGCTTGATTACAAGGCACGCTCCGATTCGTCCTTGATATCGCGCATTGATTCGACGAGTTTTTGGCACGAGACTAAAGTTCGTTGACGTGTTTTTATGTTCTCTGCTAGAGATGATGATGATCAAAAACCTCTGAAGTCTAAAACCGCGGAAGAAACGTGAACGATCATTGTTACACGGAAAATAAACGAGTGTAGCAAAAACCATTGTTACAGTATAATGAAAATTAATTGATCACATTTCGACAAATATATCTGTTTTGTTTCTCGTTCTGTTCCGTTAATTGAGAGAAGCCATTGTTTAAAAATACAGTCATACCTTTTCAGTATTTTAATAAAAACACCGTTGTAGTAATTCATACTTTTTGTTTAACAATTACAATCGTTACGTGATTCTCTTGTAAACGCTAACGGAATTAGACATTACCGTTACTTTTCGCATCGAGCGCTCAAGTTTCACTAAACATTTAACACTCATATGTAGATTAAACTCGTTTCAACGAAGTGGTCGATAACCGTGTCGTCGATTTCGCGATAAAATGCAACACACGCAACATAGACAGAATTTATTATTACTGTGAAAATCAATCGAGTATTCATAACAACATCGCGACGTAATAATTTTATATTTTAAACGGTTAATCGACCATGAGAGCGAAACGCTCTCGTGCACCGGCCGCGCGATATCGCTTTTCCTGGGCTTTGCCCTCTGTCTCTCCTCCCTCTATCATCCCCGTTGCGTTAACGCGTTACTGCGCTGTAGTAACGCGTTCATTGCAAAAAATCGAATGATGCGCTCTTTCTCTTCAATATTGCAGAAAATTATTTCTTACGTAGAAAACGACGTATATTTCTTTTACAACCGGAGTCGACGAACTTTATGAACGCGCGGCGTGGTGCTTTTTCTTTCTCTCGCAAGACTCGTGGTCTTTTATAGGCCACGTTTCCCGACGTTATGAAACATGAATGTCCAGGCGCAGTAAGTAGGTTTGTTGTCACTTTTACGTTACCCGCGAGATGAACCTGAAATTTTCACGATTTTCAGGATTCAATTTCCCTGTCGCTCTCGATTCAATTCTCGAGAGACGTATCCTTCGAAGTATAAAATACATGCGATATTCTGAATAGATCCTCAATCATCGAACTTTTATTCGTGAACTGTTTGTTTTACCGATAACTTCATTGTGTGTGTGTGTGTGTGTGTGTAAGTTTCTTTTTTTCGCGATCTTTACTCTTTTTTTTTCATATTCTGCGTGAAACGAAGATTTGATTCGCGATTAATAAAATCGAACGACACAATAAGCGTCTGTCGCAGATTAGGGCAATAAATTAATCAAAAATGTATCAGAATTTATGCACGCGGAATGTATCAGAGTTCATAAAATGAAATGAAGCAAGAAACAAGAACGAGACGCGAGATACAACGAGAAGAAAGAGAAAGAGCTCGTCGATAAACTCACTTGCCTCGTTCTCGTTTTCTGCGCAGGTTACGGCAACATTTGTCCCACGACGCAATGGGGCAAAGTTGCGACTATAGTGTACGCAATAATAGGAATGCCTCTCTTCCTTCTTTACCTCAGCAATATCGGCGACATTCTAGCCAGAAGCTTCAAATGGACCTACGCCCGTTGTTGCCTGTGCAAGTGAGTTTGTTTTTCTCCTCGCGGGGGAAAAGCGTCGTCGTTTCCTATTGATCTTGCGGACTTGTCTGTCTTACATCGAATTCGTCGAATTAATCATGATCGATCTTTTAAAGGTGTCGGGGAAGACCGTACGGTTCGACGACCAGCGCGAGAACATCGGAGATATCGAGTGATCCGGTTGCGAAAAGAAACCGCTGGCAGGTGAGTGACGATCGCCACAACCCGGAATTAGATTCCCGATCGCATTCTAACGAAGCGCGCGCGCGCGCGCGCGGCGGCATCATGAGATATGCAGTAGGATGTGAAGAGCTTTTATGCAGAATTACCGCACACCACTCGAAAACCGCAAACGTTAGAGTGGAATACGAAATGAAACCCTTTTTTGTGTCAATGTCAAAGTATATTAATAGATCTTTAAGATAGAATGTCTCTCCTTTATTTAACCTAAGACCAAAAGAAAGAAAACGTCTAACAAACTATTCGAGAATGAGATGTTCTATTTATAGGGAAATCGATTTAATAAAATTGAGAAGACGGGAGATGGTTGGAAATTAATGATCTGTGTTCAATCAAATATATTCTCGATAAATCGATTCCAGCATATAATTCTGGGGGATATTCTATATGTATAAATACTGTATAAATAGAATTTGTATCTGTAGGTGGTAAACGCGCGCGGCGGAGATGTGGATACATCGAGCCTGGATCCGGAAGAAACTTCTCCGAGAGAAGACGGCGAAGACGACGGTGTCAACGAGGGCGACGGTAACGACGGTGAGGACGACGACGATGAGAGCGACAGCTACGATCCTCAACATGTGACGGTGCCGTTAACTCTCTGTCTCTTTATTATGGTGGGGTAAGTCTGTCGAGAGAGAAAGAGAGAGAAAGAGAGAACGAGATAATCAGACTACTAATGCTACGAGATTAGGTTTTGAAGAAATCTTCTGCAGAAATGAACGAGCTAAGAGAAGAATTGATAACTTACTTTATATTAACTTGTAAAATATTGTAGGTAATTAAAATGAGAAAAAATGTTTGAAATGTGATATTCGATATATTTAGAAGAGTTATATATCGCATCTAACCTCCTAGTAAATGGAACGTGCAACTTTGCAAATAATTTGTAGAAAATAAATAATTTGTAGAAAATTTTTTCAAACTTTTCGTGAGAACTAATAAATGTTTGATTTTCAAGATCGCGAGACATTCTGACATTTCGCGAGATCGAATTGAATCTCGTCTAATTTGGAATCGGAGATTCCATTAAAGTAGAATCTCAAAGTAAATTTCCTGACTTTATGATCTGCCGTATTGACATCGCTCGGCGATCAGTTTGCGCGAGCGTTCCGCGATTTAACCGCCGACTTCCGGATGTCACGGGAGAAAATCGGGAGAGAGTCACACACGAGGGCGAGAACGTGTTTCTCGAACTGACAGCACTTTTCTTCACTTTTTGTCCCTGTTGTCAGGTATATTTGGGGCGGTGCGGTTCTGTTTTCGGAATGGGAGGACTGGAACATGTTGGACGGTTCTTATTTCTGCTTTGTCTCTTTGTCAACCATCGGCTTCGGGGACTTCGTCCCAGGAGACAAGATCTACTCCGGCCAAGGCCTCGAACTGTCTTTCATCTTCTGCTCCATGTACCTGATGCTCGGTCAGTTCTACGCATACGTTTTTATTATTAAAGTCCGCAAATTAAATATAAACGAGAGCGGCAAACATAATACAGTCTTTAACAAAGAGAAATTAAATCTTCTGTACTCCAAATTAATCTTTATACTAAGCGCAGCTAACGTCAAGTATTAAATTCTTTATAATATCGATTCGATCTACGTTACAAAGTATAGACATACAAAGGCGTTCAATTTTGCACGGATCACCCCCCTCCGGTTGGCAAACTGAGAGATGAAACAATATAAGCTATTTTTTTTTTTAGAAATCCAATTGTTGTAGAATTTTTGACTGCGTTGAACGCTGCGGCGCGCAAAGACAATCGCTTCAAAAAAAAAGAATCAACTGCTTTTAAATCCTGCAACGCGATTGCACCCGACACTATACGTGTGTATATACATGTATATGTATATATATATATATATATACATATATATATGTATATAACGCAGCTTTCCGCACGCAGCAAGCGCATTAAGTTCGTTTCAATCAATGTCCGATTGCCGGGCAGATTTTTCGCGGAGATATTCAAGTGCTTTTCGAGAGCGCTTCCGCGCATGCACGAGAGCCGGGCCGCGGCTCTCGAACCGCGCAACAATTCGCGCGACAATAATATTCGCGATGCTTAAAATCGCGCTCCCATCTCATTTTCCGCGCGCGCTTCGCAAACGCGTGTATTTACAGTTACCCATTTCCGGTTATGTGTTCTCAGGAATGGCGCTGATTGCCATGTGCTTCAATCTCATGCAAGAGGAGGTGATCGCGAAAATGCGCGCTCTCATGCGCATCATCAAGTACATTTTCAGGTGCGAGAGATGACGAACGAGCTCTCAAACGTAATTCTGCATCATCACGATAATCGGTGAGTGTGTACGTCAATCAGTGTGTTTCATCAAGTATTCTCCGACGAGAAGTAAAACTTGTCTTTCGCAAAGTGAAAAAAACGGCGCAAACAATACGTATTTTTCGGCGGTGTAAATAATGCTGTACTATTAAAGATCGCGTGACTATTTTATTCGCATCCCAGTCTTTCGTTTATACGATCCGAAAAACAATTGTTCGGGTGTGGATGCATCTATTCGATCCCTTAAAATTCCGAGACGAAGGGAATCGGCGCGAGGTGAGCATGTTCGATCGGAGAAACGCGACAGTGAGAACAACACGACGCAAAAAGATCGCAAACGATAAATTCTACGAGATCGTTCGCCGAAAAGAAAAATGTAACCGCTCTGCACGCTTGCATTTCGAAGGAGAAAGAGAAAAAATAGGAAAAAGATTTTTTTCCAACAGAACAATCGATTCAATATGTTTAACGTTATATTAATCAAATTATTGTCCGTGGTAGTGTGTGCGCTTAAATACCGAAAATTTACATTTAAACACACATCCCGCACAGAAATAAAATATAATCGCAGTTGGAAATGTGCGGTGAACATTTTATCGTTTTCCGGTATTTGTGTTTCTTGTTGGAACTTCTCATTCGTTCGTTCCCGGTCGTTTTATTTGTCGAACTACGTTCCTCTATGGGAAAGGAGATCGAACATCGCCGCGCGAAACACGAAATCGATGGACAATACATCGGTGCTGTCGTTTCCGCGTCGAATTACGCAAAAGAAATAGGGAAAAGACTCTGCGGAAACGCGCGCGCGAACCGGAGATCATCTCTAAAAAGTATGAGAGTAAACTAAATAAAGGAAGGCAGAACTCTCGGGAGGTGTACAAAAAATACGAAATTGATTGATTGGTTGTTTCTGCTTTATTTAACGCTCTGGGATGAGATCTCCTCAAGCGTGAATAGCTATAACAAATAATCAGAAACAAAGGAAACTAATAAAATACAAAACTATAAAAAATATTTAAAAATATATAAACGAGAGAGAGGAGTCGCGAGACTGGCGTGATCGGGTGTCGCAAAGTCGGCGAATATTCGGGGGACTGAAATTTGCGAGGCAGAAGGAAAGGATGAAACGCGCTCGATTACGACGCTCAAAACTATTCGGCTATAGAAGCGATCGCGCGAACGCTCGCGGGAAATAACTGGCTCACTCGTCTCCGCGTTGCATGATAGCGAGCAAAATACATGTATCGGGTATTACTCATCGATAAGATAGAGAGTCATCGACGTTTAAGACGTGCGCGACCCGTTTTCGTCCACTTGACGCGTCTCCCCCGCACAGAACGAACGGGGACGTTCGAAAATATTCGACCGCGAGTGGCTTATCGCGAGAAGTTTGAGCGAGATATATAAAATAATTCTGGATATAAACAGATTCGTATGTGCTAAAAACAGTCGGCCCGTTTCGCGATTATTGATTTTTTGCGAATTCTCGCTTGCGAGAACTTGCGCGATGTTTTCGAAATTCTTGACAGGACTGGCGGAGAAAAACTTTTTGTCTAATTGCAGAGTTCTAAATTATTACGCGTGCACTGTGTGTTTGAAACATACGTTGGGTATGTACATGCGTTATTCGTGTACGTATACGCACACGTATTGTTACAAAACTTTATCCGCATTACACAGAAGTGTAACAGATTCTCGTTTTCGCGTTTCGCGTGCGAAAAGTGCTAATGTGAATCTCGAGAAATCTGTGCGGAGAGTCTCGAGTAATGAGAGAGACCAGTCTACGTCCGGCGAATGATCGCGCACTTGAAAAGACGAGGCCGGTCGCGACCTGCCTGTCGCGTCCGTCACCTCGAGCCGCGCGATGAGAGGATTTGCGGGCAGGGTAAGCTGAGGCGCGGGAGATGAAGGAAAAATGAGAAAAAAAAAAAAAAAGGAGCGGAAAAAGACGAAGAGAAGGCAAGAGACATTTATCCTCCGAGAGAAGAGCTCCGTAACAAAATCCTCTCTCTCGACTGCAAAGCCAAACGCTCGGACTTGCTTGTCGTCATTAAATGTAATAAAGAACGAAAATAAAAAGTTGATGCGTGCATATATAATGCAGCCGAGAAGAAAATTTACAGGAAGCTGAAGAGAGAAAGACAGAGAGAGAAAAAGAGAGAGAGAGAAAGGAGGGACAGAAGGGAAGAGACCGGGTCGACGGAACGGGGCTATACTATGCGTTCCCGCATGCGGGAACCTCTCTCCGTTCGCATCTGCCGCACATGCGCCACGACCACCCCCGGCTAGACACTGAGGGCGATCCTGCGCCCTGCCGCCGCCACGGGGGTGCGTCCATACGTATAAGCCGGCGTACACTTCTTGCGAACGACTCGCTCGCTCCGCCGTCGCTCGTTCCGCTCCGCGTTCCCTGACCTCGTCTCTCGTCTCGTCTCGTCTTCGTCGTCGCGTCGCCGATCGAAGCTCCTCGACCGCGGTCTCGATCCGAAGAGAGGAGGATCTTGGTGGTCGATCTCGAGTACCTCATATCATTATCCAAGTGTCGAATCACGCTCTATCGTCTGTCCGTATCGTCGCTCGGCCTCGTCGTCGGCTCGATATTCACCAGCTGCGAACTTTCGAAATTCTCTCGGTGTTCGATGTCACAAGGATTGATCTCTAAGTGAGAAGACGATGATTTTGCGGGACTGGATGTTCGCCTCGTCTCGTGCCAGTAAGTTTCACGGGAAGTGAATTTCAAACTAGAGAGAGAGAAAGAGAGAGAAAGGGAGAGAGGGAAAACTCGTGAGAGAAACAGACGACCGAAGGGACTCGTCGTCGTCCATAGAGTCAGAGAGCTCGATGGAGCTCTCCCGGCACATCTGGGACGACGTTTAACGTAGAACAAACCTCGGCAAGTACAAATCGACGACGTTCTGATCGACAAATTCTCGATCAGTCGCATGACAATCAGAAAATCGGTTTTAATCACACACATACACACACATACACACACACACACACACACACACACACAAATGTAATACAGAAGTTTTAGAGGACAACGTGTTAACTTTAACTGGCAAATTTATGTAGTATAACGCGATAACGTAATATACCGATTTTAAATTTTTTCCCGACGCTTCTTCAAACATATAACAAAATGCGCATCGATTTAAACACGGAACAATTATAACGCGATGCGATTAATTCGATGAATCGAAGGTTTTTGCATCAGACGAGTAATACAAATTAAATCATATATGATTGCGCAAGAAGTTGTACAGTCAGCGAACAATCAATCACAATGGGATCAGCGACAACGTAAAAACACAGACTGAAAAAAAAGTGTGCGGGCAATTTTCGAGCTCCTATAGGTTTTTTCCCCCACGGAGAATTTGGTAATTGAAAAGTTTATTCAAGTCCCGCGCGTCACGACCTTTCAAAAATTAATCATCTCGTATGTCCGACGATCGAGCGCTCATTTTTCACAAAGGATGTCTCGGAACGGTCTCTCAGGATAAGGAGCGGATGTGATTCGAGACGGTCATATAGCTCTTCAGGGATTTCCTCGATAACGCCCGGTCGTACACCCGGTGGCAAATTAAAAGCGCGGATGCGAAAACCTCGAGTAAATCGCGCACAAATGACACGAGGAATAATCGGTCACGTCAACAAAATTTATCACATAACGATCTCCATCCGATCTCCTTCTCGCAAGATCGAGTGAGCGAGAAAGCGGAACTGACAATGAATAAGTAACATGTACGGGGAAAAGAAATGCGCGCGCTCAATCGTGCCGCATTTCAAAATGCATTCGCCCAATCGGCTGATTCGACTAATCCCTTCGATATCGGACGTAAGTGATGCGAGTCGATTATAGTCAGACGTCACGAGCCGTAAGTGATACGGGTCGATCATAGCCAGACGATATCGGACGCAAGTGATGCGGGTGCACAAGACGCTATCACCGGCAAGTGGTACGTGTCGACCATAATGAGACGCTATTACTCGATAAGTGATATAGGCCAATTATAGTCAAGTCGTTGCTTGACTCCTTCTCTTCGTCATCGAAACGAAATCGATGCGAGCGCATCGAAGAACGATATCCGTACGGAGTGTGACGACGATATCCGCGTTGTGCGGTAATATAATATTATATACACGGTGATGTGAAGAAAATAATGACGAACGGAGCGACGACGGCGTTCCCATTGTTTATCGTCGTAAAGATGAGCGCGGATAGTTGGACGTAATCGACATCAGTTTCTGGAGCGCGCGCTCTTCTCGCGAAATTCCGCTCCGCGCGCGCGAACAACGAGACGACGGAAGAGAATAGAAGTTTTTCTTTTTTTTCCCCTCCCACTTCGACGGTGCGACATGTCCCGTGAAACGACCGTGGGAACTTGAGAAATTGCCACCGAGGAAGCGCAAAGAGTGAGAGAAGGGAAGAGAGGAGACGGTGATCGCCGAACAAGGTGAGTGACAAGTTGCGGAGGAGTTGAGCAAGTTTTTTTTTTGTTTTCGAACGCGCACGTTCGAAACGACGAGACCGCACCGACGTGACGCACGAGCATCGCACACACAATGCATTCGCATGTATTTTTAGTGTCTCGCCTCTCGGCCGCCTCGCGCGAATTGAAACCATGTGGCGCGGCACGGAGATGCTATCGTCAAAAGGGAAAAGCATATTCGCTTCTCCCCCATAGAAGTGGTTTACGATATCGTTTCGATTTGCCTAGAAAAGAAATTGACGCGAACAAGCACGCAGGAGAGATATCTTGAATCTCCCTCTCTTACTCTTTCTCTCTCTGTCTGTCTGAAACTCTCGCAAGCGAGATTTAAAAATCTCTTGGCGATGACTGAATTTCATTCGCATTTTCATATTGTTGAGAAAAGATTTAGAAAAATCCGAAGTTTTTTTTTAATTGAAAAGTGCGAACAAATACCTTACTGATACATTTAAATAGAAGTTTATTGTCTAACGTTAAAAAAAAAGTCGCACGGAATTTTTTTTTAAACACTGCCGTTTCTGCGGAACCGACGACGACTGCTCGATCGTTGAAGTCGTTGTTAATAACTACGCTGGTAGTTTATGTATATGCGCAAAAGAAGGGCACTCAGCACAAAACGTGACGGTGGCGTAAAGAACATCGGTGTAACGTATATATGGCATTATGCGAGAGCGGCGCAGGGAAGTGTGTCAAGCAGAATTTTTTTCCTCCTCTTCGCGCCGCGCTCCCGCGTTCTCGCTCCTATAGACCTGTAAGTGATAGTCCTGTTGCTGCCAAGCCGCGGTGTACTTGTCTCCGTCGATTTGTTAGAAAGATTTGTTTGCGTGTATTACATATATATGTATAGTTACGAACCGCAATATAGTTTACCCGAAGAACTTTTCGTCGAACTCAATTGACAAAATCTCTAATTTCGCGACTGAAAGGCCCTTCGAGGGCTTTTTCTCGTTGCGCGCGTAAACGGTTTCCCGGTTATTTGCGGCGATTCTTTGCATTCACTGGACTCGTTTCTTTTTTCTTTTTTTTTTTTATTCGGTCGAATTCACTCGCGTGTCCATTCATTCAACGCGCTCGTTAACAATGCAATTTTATCCTGATTTTATGTCCGTGCGATTAAAAAGTCGCGAGGATTATTTTACCTCCGCGAGTGATAATCTTGCGCGCGCCTCCGCGGATAAAAGTATCGTCCGGTGATGAACGTGCGTCGCGCGACGTTTCCGCGGATTAAAAAAAAAAAAAAAAGAAAAAAGAGAGAAAGAAGATCCGATTGCGCGCTTACGGACTTATACTTATCTCGCGCGCCGAAAGTTGCGCCGCGTGCGAGAGAAATTGATGCGGCACTCGGCGAAATTTGCATTTTGCTTTGTTTCGCTCCTTGTCGCGTCTCACAAAAGTAAAGTCGAGATTCAATTATGAATAAGCGAAATCGAATTTAAAAGCGTTTGTTTTTCCGGTTCCCGACAGCCGCTCTCATCCACCTCCTCTCCTCTTCCTCTTCCTGCTTAACCATTCTTGTGCAACATTTAACGTCCATCTCGAGGATTACGAGCTTTACGCGGAGCCTATTAAATTTTCACCGTCTCACCTGGTAAACGATATATCCAGCGAACGGGCGAAAATGCGAGCGCGAAAAAAAATCGCATTTCGGCGGAAAGTTTTTCAAGTTTACGAGCAATCTTTGCTTCCGGTCCGAATTTGTTTTTACACCGACTAGTTCTGTTTCTGCCTTTCTCTCTCTCTCTCTCTCTCTCTCTCTCTCTTTCCTTCTCTTTTTCTCTTAAGAAAACCGCAAATTATGTGCTCGTTTCCCCACTGATCGGCAAGCGAGTAAAGCAGTGCTTTCCTCTTTTTTTTACAAGAGATTTTTCGCAAAGTTGAAGAAATATAATCTTTTTCTTCTTCCCTTTTCAAGCGATTTTATTGAAAGAGAAGTAAATTCGGTCCTCTTAGTGCGAGGAGCGCTCTCCTCTTTCGGGTTTGCTCTCGACAGAAATTTTCTCATACAAAATGAGATCCCTTTCATTTAAATCTATTTTTTAAATCTCTTTTTTTCTTCAATTATTATTTAAAATCTCTCTTTTTTTGCGTTCATTTTTTCGCGCAGTTATTCGTGATAAGTTAGTTTTTGTATATAAACGTACGCATTTGCTTCGGGTAACATCGCGGCAACTCGATACTTCGAAAATGTAGTTTACAGGAAACATTCATATTGCGCTTAAGGCAACGCGTTTGTCGATTCGTCAGGTAAAATTCGCGCGTAACAGCGCAGGCGTCACTGCCAACTAGATAATTCATAATGTCGAAGCGCGTATACAGTTGTCACTTTGTGTCCGTCCCAAGGATTCCCTTGGGCACATCTTCTCACAAGACCCTTTTGTTGTCTCCCTTGGCTACTTCCCGTCTATGTTCTCCCTTTCGTATTTTTTTCTTCAGCGGAAAGATCCGCGAAGAAACGCGCGGAAGGTCTTTTAGCGCGATTGGTTCCACTTACGCGATAGAAAAATTTTCATTCTATTTTTCTCGGCTATTTTCAAAACAAGGACGAGTTGCAGTTTACCGGAAAATGCTCTTCCGCAACTTATTACAAAAAATGCATCAAGTTTTATTTAAGAGTTTACTTACTTTTTTTGTACGTTATTAAAAATAATAACAACAACCTTATTAAAGACGCAAGTTAAATACGGAATTTTAATGCAAGAAGAAAACGCTTTATTAGGCGAGGCAGCAGCTTATAAAGCTGTTTTAAGCCTAACTCGCAAAATATTATAACAAAGACAAATTATATATTAAGGACAACAATAACTTTGTTGTCGGTAGCTATCCTGAAGCACAATAAAAAAATTTAAAATAAAATAAAATAAAAACAGAGACTCAAATAGGAAGATTTATATATCCTCAATTTTTTATGGAAAAAAATTGTTATCAAGTTGTTGAAAAAAATGTATTAATAACAGTTGACAAACAAGATGCAATCGTCGTTCTCTGCATTATTTTTTTCATTCGCTATCATTCGTTGTTGCTGCGAGTCTCCCTCTCAGTTGACTTGCTGTGTTTCTTGAATGCCTTTTAATTTTCCGGATCAAGTTATCCGGATATTTTGTGCGCGCCGCGCGAACAGATCCGGAAAATTGCGAGGAATAAAAACAAATTCTCTTGTAAAACCGTATCGTCGTTACCCGTTACTGTACCGGGGGACAGTTTTAATTTTCGCTGGTCACAAGAAACGAGGTCAAGCTAGGGGGTTTTTCCCCGGTTGAATAGAGTCCGCAGAAGAGTCGATACTTTCAAGATCCTCTCGGATAATCCCGAGGGAGTTCCTCTTTCCATGCAGACGGGATGACTCCATCCTCACGGCTCCTTTATTCCTCGTCCATCTGGAAGAGGGAGGATTACTAGGGGGATAACTTGTACGCATAACATTTTCGTCTTTTCACAGTCCCACGAGATCGTTAGTAGTGACATTTACCCGGCATCTTCTTGCTAATTTCACAGTTTTGTGAACTTCTTCATCTTTCGCGATCAAAGAGTAATGTTAATCTTGCTGCTTTTTTTCAACTGTAACGTATTACTTATCGCTCGTTTCGTCTATTGAAATGCGAACGAGAGAGAGAGAGAGAGAGAGATCCTTTAAATCAATTTTAATAGCAAAAAGAGACAAAAAACAAGAGAAAGAGAAAATGCACTTTGCGAGATGCGCGGATTAAGGGGAATGAAATTTTCACATTCAAATTTCAACGAAGTTACTTTTGATACTTTTGTAAAAATAACTGCCGGCATTAAGCCAGCATTGATCGATTAATTGAAGTCGAATTTAAGTCGGTAGAACAATCGAACATCCGGGGGAAAGAACGTCTCTAACTTACATTTTACTTTTTCGTAATGTCCTGGTCGCGCATCTCGGGAGCTCGTTTCTCACATGAAACGCGCTCGGCTGGAAAAAAGTGTCGAGAACCGATAAAGTATACCGAGAAAATGACTTCAAATAGCACAATGCACCACCTTGAGGTCCGTGGACGCATTTATCTGTCAAGAGAAAGAGAGGAAAAAAGAAAGAGAGACCGTATTTTTCTCGTCAACTTTACTTTTCGTTCGCTCATTCGTCCGCATACGTGGTATTGAGAAAGAACTTGCATAACTTTGAATAATTGCGATTCTCCATAAACGGGACGTGATATTGTCCGATATACGTCCGAGAAAAAATTATTATCTGTGAAATCTTTCGTACGTTTGATGTAAGAAAAAGAACAGTCCTGCATATTACACACAAAAATGTGACAAAAAGAAAGAGATCAAAGGAAAAGCCCGAATCGGCGCTTTAACGATCATTATAATCAAAAATATTATAAGAACGGGATTTGAAAAGACTTAGAAGAAGGCAAAAAGTATCTTTTTTTTTGTCGTGGAAGAAGAGACTCTACTTTTGTTCGCAAATGAGGTACTAGCGACAAGATAAGGGACGGTAAGTCCGAGCAGGGTCAGGTATACACGCGCGAATAAAGAGCGATCAAAGGCGATAAAAATCGTCGCTCGAGGAGCGCCGATAAGCCTTTAATTAAATATTCCCTCTCTCGTTTTTAGGCGGATGCACGGAGAAGAAAGATTTAAACACGTGAAAATTCGCCGATGGTAACCGAGATACGTCGCACGGTGCAAATTGTGAAATGCGACTCCTCACTTGACCGTCCTCGTTCGCGGTATCGCGGATTTCCAAAAATTACATCTACATTCGAAGTTTGAAAAATTTTTATTTTTTCTGGGAGATATTTTTTTTTTAGTGAAAGAGAAAATAAACACGCAATATCAGAATGTTTAGGCAAATTATTATCCAACACTTTTTATTTACTTGCAATTTTCAAAATTGATCTGCTGAAATCACAAATTAAATTTAATTCGAAAATTCACATGCGCGATTTGCATCTCATGTATGTGAAATACTCATACAATTTCTCTCTCATGGAAATTAAAAAAAATCCATTGCGAAAAAGATACCATGGCCAGGAGTCAAACCCGCATTCCATGCATTTTTAAATTAAATTTAATTCGAATTTCCATTAATTTAAACGTTTAAGGGAAGTAAATAAATAAATATAATTGCATGTACATCGAGCATATTGGCTCGTATCGACCTTAATACTTGGTTGTACATTTTCACGAGCTTTTAAAATTTTTGCAATCACAAAAATAGTTCGAAACTTTTACATCAGAAGATACTTCTCTCTTATCTATAGACGGTCGCGCATTTTCCCTTCCATCGAGCTAGACGTGACACTCGATTCTACGCGTCACACGTCGCGCTCTCTTTGACGCTTTCGCACGCGTGCGATATATTGTCAAAGAGCGCATGATGCGATAAAATTAAGATAAAGCCGGCTTGGATATCGAGTTTCCCGCGGAAAAGCGAAAGTCGCTCGAGTAGAGCACGGCCGCTTGAAAATAAATCGATGCTCGAGCATCGCGCGTTTATGTTCGATCGTGCGCGCGCTTACGCATTATAAATTTCTCACCTCTTCTCTCTCTGCTTATCCTTCCCTCTCGCCTCTCCCGTACCCCGTTAGTTACAGAGCTGTCGAGGGTATAAACAACGGCATTTCGTTCGGCGGGAATATGATACATCGCGCGCAAGCTGCCCGGCGTATGCGTTTTAATTAACTTCGTCAAACGCGGAGAGTATCTTCTCTCTCTCTCTCTCTCGTGTTTCACCAGCGATCCCGTTAATTTCGCGGCGTGAGCGCGCGCGAGTCGGCTAAATAAACTTTTCGATTGAAAGCCGCCGAATTAATTGCAAAAAGTGCCAGTGCGCGCGACCTCGTCAACACGTCGCGTCGCGACGCGCACGATTTTTCCGGAAGCCGGTCCGTGCGTTTTGCGTTACGCCGACGCGCTGCTCTCGTCGCGGAAGCCGCGAAAAAAAAGTTCACCGCTCACGGACATGCATCGCGCGTCGCTGCACGTACATACCTACATACGTTATATATTTTTTGTTCGCGCACACGCGTTATCGTTTTGAACTTTACATTCGAAGACGAAAGAAGATGCTCGTTCGCGCGCCATGTCGAACAGTCATTGCTATTGTCGCGCTGCGCGCTATTTTGGTTTTCCCTCGCACGATGTAGTTCACGCGAATTAGAATAGAACTTAATTAGTACACGTCTGCACTTACCTCCGTCTCTCTCTCTCTCTCTCTTTTGGTCTCGAAGAATCTCGGCATCTTCCTTTGTGTGCGCGAATAAATCTATTAATCTTCTTGCGCGCGAAGAAGCAAAAGAGAGAGAGAGAGAGAGAGCGCCGCTTCGCAATCTTGGCAATCCGCGCGCTCGACCGATTTAAGCGAGAGCGCTCTTTCGACCGTTTTGCGCAGGCCAAAATAGCTTTTGACGCTCTAATAGAAGCAGCCTACTCGGACTTTCGGGCATACCAGACAGATATTTTTCCATGTAACTGTGGCAAATGAATAATGTTTCGCTGAAACGATCCTCTGTCCGCCCGCGCGCCCGGAGGATGTTATCTCTGTGTGGCTGAGTTTTAATGGATACCGCACGTGTCTCTACACTATTTTCCGCGAACTGAAATGTTTTTCCAAAAGCACCGGCGAACACACCGCTCGACAAATATTTGACTAGCATTCCTAATACTTAGCGCAAACAAATGTCGCGCATTATGTTTTTTTGAAATACGGAAATCCGTTGCGACGCGCGATGCGGGGATTAAATTTTCATGAAAAATTCATATCACGATCGTACAGAAGAAATTTCTGCTATGGTTCGTTATCCTTTTAGTTACCTACGTACATTACGAAGACTCTCGCGATGTACCTTTTATTGAAGCTGGATCGCGAGCTGGAATAACGGGAGAGAGAGATATTTTTATTGCAAAAGATAAAGAAATACGCAAGACGTGCCGGACAAGCGAGAAACCCGCGAGAAAGAGCACCCGTCTCTCCTGTCCTTTCCGTCGGACAAGAAAGGAAATACTCTCTCTTCCTCTCTCTCTCTCTCAGGTTTGTCAGGGAAGGAAAACGAGTTCGCTCAGGCTCAATACCAGAAACGCAGTTAGATTTTCGCCGCTTCATGTCGGAGAAAATGGTGGATCGAAATAACGAGCGGAAGGCTAAAGTAAAGCGAGGCGGCGAGAGCCGGACAGCGTAACGAAATTTACGTTTAATCCGAAAAGGAGACTGTGAAGAAAATCTCAGTTGACATCTTCCTTCTTCCTTTCCTCTTTTATATTCATACTTTCAAAGGAAATCCTGCATCGTATCTTCTCAATTCAAAGCTGCTTATAAAAAGCTGTTGTCCTTTATCTGTCACTTTGATGCTCTAGCACAATGTAGAGCTATTACAGAATTTTTAGCGTTTATAATAGTACGCTAATAATTGATATGCGTATTTGTAACAGTAATTGCATGTTAATATTCCGAACACCGCGATATTGCGAACATTGCGAGTAAATATTTACATTTATTTTGCAATAAAATCCTCTTATTGTATGTCGCAACATTTCTCTGTCTTTTCCGTAGATATTTTTTCTCGGCGACGTTTTAATTTTCAGAGAGCAAATAAATATCTGCATTCATCTCGGAGAAGGAGGAGGTGGATGGACTATAATCCCGGCCGAATTTTTTTTTTTTTTTTTTTTTTGTTCTCTTATTTCACGTTCAGACCGGGTTGCTCTCTATTATTCACCGCGAATCGCGGAGCTGGGTCAGCAAGATAAATCAGGTTTTCGATGACAAGAAAAATCTCGGAAAAGGCGGGGAGAATCAACGAGATTATGACTTTAACTACCCCGCCCGATGAATGCGGGGGATTAAACACGGCCTCGTTTCTATAGAACGTCTCAGACGTCGCATCGCGCGCGTTTATACTCGAGATTTCTCGATAAATCGCAACAAACGACGGCTGCTCTTTTTCTCTCAAAAATAAAATTTCCGAATAAAAAACTCAATCGATATTCATCGAAAAATCCGTCATGAAAATCAAGTGTTCCAGAAGTTCTTACGTTTTTCATATTTACATGAAAACTTTCTCCGGCGTGAATATATACGTATCACGTCAAAAGTGCTTTAAATTCTACGCGAAGACCTTCTAAAAATTTCGAACTGTTATATTCGAATTTTATTCGCGAAACGTTAATCAATATACGTTCATCTAATTCGATACTCGTGCTCATTATCCTCCTCCATCGCCATAACGATTTGTCCTATTTACATCCCGCTTTCGCTTGATACATCGTTTTCCTCGTTCGATCGTTTAGGAATTGAATTCTCCACAATTACGTAAAAAAGGAAAATATACGTCTCTTTAGTAGTGCAATTAACGTTTTTTTCAGTTTCTTTAACTGTATACGTAACGTCTTTAACTATATACATATCTCCGCTTTATTTATCTCGATCTAATTGCTATACTATTCCACGTGCAGGAAATCCTTCTGCTGGGAAGCACAATTATACGTACGCAGAACTATCGATAGTTCTCTAGAGTCGTAATTTATCGGAAAGTCGAGGAAGCATCTCTCTCTCTCTCTCTCTCTCTCTCTCCGTTAAAGGCTTAATCGACAAATGCGGGAAAGCCCGCGGTCGGGGGCCAAACCGTTTCGACTTCGGTTCAAAGTGAGTCTCACGCATCGTTCTCGCTGCGGACATACACTCATCTACAGGGTGGTCTTCGTGGAGGGAACTGGAGGATGACTCTCGCGAGGGTCCAGCATCTCTGTCTCTCTCTCTTTCTCTCTCTCCCTCTACGCATCCCTCTTCTCGTCACCGATCCCCGCGCCGACCTCTACGCCTCCGGTTGCTGCTCGACTATCGATTGCGAACCGCCAGGGCCACGAGGAGGCACCCTCCAGCACTCTCTCACTCTCTCACCCTCTCTCTCTTCTCTCTCTCGTTCTCTCGCGGTCTCTCCTCATCTCTCGCTTGCTTGTACCAACTCGTTACGCGGTGCTACCGCGTTTCCTACCCAACCGGCGCGCTGCATCGCGACGGGCCTGTCTATAGGGTGGCTTATGTACCACTACGCGCATAAATTCCAATTAAACGTGGTTCGCTTCTGACGGGGGTGGAATTCCTTCCTAGTCATCGTGCTGACCGATATGGATACTCTTCTTCTCGTCGTATCATCCCGGAGGGATATAGTCGATATTGCTTTTGCAAATCGCGCACCTTCTTCCCCTCTTCCCTCGTAGATCGTCTCTTAACGATCGATCGTTAAATGCGAAAAAAACAAAGCGTCATTTTCGTAGAGAAAAATAAGAGTTAATTCTCAATTTTGATCAACGAAGCACGCGCGCGCGTGAATAAAAAATCATGGTAAATAATGAAATTCTTTTGTATAATTCTGAAGTTGCAAAAAAAAAGTCTATGTGTTTTCGATGTGTTATCGAGGAAAAAACCGCGGATTGACTTGAGAATATATACACGATAACGCGAAAACTGGCGTTGAATAATTATGCTTCGTTGCACATTCCACATTGCAACTCATTAACGCCCGCAACTTTTTAAAACCATTTTTCATCTTTTGATTATAAGCGAGCACAATGCAACGTTAGTACTCGCATCGTTAGTTAATCGGGCTTCGAATCGGATATTAGAGGCTCTCGAGTCTACAGAACGCGCGACGCGAGCCAAAAGCCGCGTATTATGTGATCCTATCGTTTTCTCCTCTAGCTACGGTTATATCGCAAGCAACTATACATCGCTCACTGTGCCACTCGGCACACAAATTCCAATTAAACGCCCGGAATTCCTTTCGCGTGCCAATCGATTACCGCCGATGTAACTGCGCGCGTACTACGAACTCGTGGTAGTACTACTACGTGACTCTGCCGGGAACTGTCATCGGAAGTATCTTATGTCTGACGCAGTTGTAACTGCGATTTCTCTGTGATCGCGTAAAGGGATGACGGTAATGCATAGTTCGTGTCTCTGCGTATCGCAAATGGAATCGCGAACATAAATCTTTGTAATCGTGTGTGTACGTATGTGTGTGTGATGCACGTACAACGAAAAAGAATATAACACTCCGATGATATATAAAATAAATATGTATGTGTCTAGAGTTTGAGGATTTCAATAACAAAGAAAAATCGTTGTTGTATTCCACTGGTGGCCGTGGGAAATAAAAACACTGGATTAAAAAAATTGAAATTGATAACCTACGAAGTTGGCTCAAAAATTACAAATTAAAATAAGATTGGCCAATGTGTGTCGCAAAACCTTCATGTATAATGTGACAAAATTGTAATTATAATTTTTTTACATGTTTTAATCAGTTTATTTAATCATTTTCAATTATAATGTAAATGTAACAAAATTTATGAATAGATCAAATTTTGTTAAAATTCATTTTTGCTTTGCACAAGCAAAATACAGCTCTTGTCGGTCTAAGTAAGCGTGTGTGTACATGTACCTATATAGTCGAGAAAGATTTTTAAAATAAATTGATTGGACTTTAAAGAAAAAAAAAAGAACAACAAAATCAAATAGTCTTTCGTACAGACGTTGAGTGAGCGCCGTTTGTCTAGAGATGAGAAGCGAGAAACCGTATCGATATTGGAAAATCATTTATCCCGTCTATCTCGCGTGACGGGCACACCTCGACTTTTGACAGACCCGAATCGCTGCCTTGCCATGTAGACAGCCTAATGCATTGCGCCGGGTAGCTGACTTAGGCTATACGTCAACGTCACCGGGCTTTATGCATAATATATAATATACAGGCGTGGCGCGCCGATATTTTGACACGCAAGTGGCGTGCGATTTGAATTATTAAAAGCTGATTTCGCTTGACGATTATATTTTCCATGCGCTATATTTTCTCGGCGCTCAACAGAACGCAATATTTTATCGGTGTGTATTACAACATCGTTTTTAAAGATACATAGATAGGGATTGCAAGGCGGAGTGCAATTACAAAAATTAAAAGCTCATCTAACTTAGCTGTTGCGTCGCTTCGAGCTGCAAATGAGAACGGATTTTTTTTTTTTTTTTTTTTTTTTGTTACTTTAAATTTAACACTTGAGTGACGCATTATTCCATCGGAGGACCATTAAATGATACGTCGAATCAACGATTTCTAAGACCTTGTATTAAAAACTAAAATGAAACAAAAATATCGTTCTTTTATTTTCGCACTGCTAATTGAATCACGTTCCATCTCTGAGGAGAAGAGCTTAACCAGGATATTGGGCAACGAGTTCACTCGTGTATTTTTCTCCGTCGGAGAATTATATTTCACCGTTCTTTCTGTGTGTTATAAAATATATTTTTCGAAATTAACACTCGCGCCACACGGGAATCTGGTTCAATTACGAATCCGAATTAATTTCTCAATCTTAATTAATGCACTAGTTGATCGCCGGAAAAAAAAAAAAAAAAAAAAAAAAAAAAAAAAAAGAATCGAATCTCTCTCCTCGCGCTCGATCGAGCGTATTACGGCGACGCCACAATAATGGCCGATAACGTAATTACGCGGTATTTGCTCACGCGTAAATTTCAATTAAATGAATGCTCCTAGTCGGCTAATAGTTGACCGTGTTAGACGCGTATGGCACGTTGCCTAATGTAACGAGCGCTAAGCAATGCGGAGACATATGTGCAAACCATTAGAAGCAATTTGCTTCGGAATTTAATATTTTTGCCTGGTGTTTCTTTATTTTATTTTTCAAAGTAAAGTTACGACGGAGAGAACACGTGATGATTGTCATATTTGTTACTTTTAATATTATGCAAATTGTAACATTAAAATCAAAAGAATAATAAAGCAACCAATATACGGGCGATCAAACGCAAATGATGTTATCGGTGTGTAATTTCAGAATTTTAAACATTTATGAATATTATATAAAGTTTATTAATATTACACAAATTAAATTAATAAACTTTATTTGCGAGGTTCAAAATTAATTTGTTCACCGTGTAAGGTTTTTGAAGCAGCTCTGAACTTTATTGAAGGAAAAATATCTATTTTCTTTTTTTAACTTCAATACACTGCGAACACGGAGCATACACGTGTATTTTTGAACCCGTTCGGTTTTTTTTTGGAGAACCGACAATATATCACGCAACGTTCCGTTATCTGCAACAGCGTGTTCCAGCTTTTTTTTTTTTTTTTGAAAACGTGCTTCCGGCGTTTTCGCAGCGATCTCACCGATTACTCACTTCGTCTCGCGAAGGCGTGTTAAACGATGTCCTGGCCAAAAAATATTAAAAGGGTTCGCAGTGCGAAAACACGGCGATAGTTCTTTGCGAATAAAAATGAAAGAAAAAATGTTAAAAGCGAAAGTTACCTGCGAAAACGCATATTTTTTTAACAAATATATAAATTGCACGGATTGTACACGGCGCTGTCTTGCCGGTTTTATTATTTCTCTTATGTGGTAACAGGTTTGCCCAATAAGACAAAGACGTCACAATGGTTATATGCGGAAGAGAACACGCGGTGTTTCCCGATTCAACAACTTTTTTAAATCACAGAAATCGTTTCCATTGAAACCTCACACACACACACACATACATACACATACGTTTGTCAGCGCGAGAGAGAGACGTGTGATGATGTGTATATCGGATGTTATAAATGTAACATTTGCTAGATGTATTTTCTCTGAAAGTAGGCGGTCTTCTGAAAGAATCCGTCACCTAGATACTCATGCATCAGGATATATATGGGTTGTATAGAAATAGATAACACATCAGGCAATATATACTCAATACGGTGGCGTTTCACATATGTCGTGTCTCAAAAGAGGGCTTAGGTGACCTTTGACCTTATTTCATGTAACTTGTCACACGTTATCAATCATCAACAACCATTATCAACGCCAATTCATCATCTTCCTGGCGGATATCCGTAGGAGTAAATAAGGTTGGCGAAGTGTTTCGCATTCATAAAGTCAACCGTTATTTTAAAGAACAATATTAACAGAATTGATTCATTTACTTTCATTATATTATTTATTTGTTAACTATTGCGAATATACTTTTTGCAAATTTATCTATTCAGGTAAATTTGAGAAAAAACTATCACGTCTTAATCAAGTTTCTGTATGATTCTTCTTTTAAACACTTGCTCTCGGTTAATAAATTCGATTCTCTTTCTCGAACGGACCGAGAGATTCGCAGGTTGAGTAAGTGACTCGTTAACTCCGCGCGGTACGTGTTGTATTCGCATCAACAAGTGAATTACGTCGTTCGCCGTCGTTGGTGCGAAAAGTCCCTGTTTAGCGGTGACTGTTAAGGCATTTGCGCGCTACTTGACGTACGTTCTTACACGTACATACGCAAGCGACGGGGATATATATCAACGTATCTCTCTCGCCGACGACGTGTTGTTCAGGCAGGACATGACGTAGGAAGAGGGTGGCGAAAGGAGCCGTGCGGCGCGACGACCCACATTCCGTCGAATTTAATTTCATGCCTTATCTCCGGTAGCCGCGGTACAATGCCTCAACTGGGGCGGTCGCGGGATCTCTTTCTCGCACCGGTACACGCGGAACCGCATACGCGCACGCACACACATACACACTCACGCGCGAGCGACGAGCGTTCGCACTGTTTAACGGTGTCATACACACACCATGCATTTCGCTCTTCACCTCGCCACGTTCTATTTATAAACGTTGTCTCCTTTATTCTCCCACAGACAGAAGATTCCTCGTTCTCTGTAATTGCCTGCAAAAAAAGACTCTCTTCTCCTCTTCGGCTGAAAAAAAAAAATCAATGAGGCAAATAACGCAATCGAATACATCAGCACGTTCCCAAGTTCTTACATTTAGGCGATTTAATTATTATTGTATTCTGTTAATTTAATATCGATTTAATTTGTACAAGAGTGCCATACACACAGAGTTATTTTAGGGCTCTAGCTCTCTGACGTTCTCTTCGATTCTCTCGGCTTCTCAGTGATATTTACAAACATCTCTATCGCGGCTTAAGATAGCGAATTCGCGCCTGTTTCGTCATTTCTTTCTCGCCTTTATTTTCTTCCCGTTGAATCGACCAATCGCGGCTATCACGTCATTTCACTTCCTATGAATGTTGCGTTTCTACGACACAAGCGAGCGCAATGTGTCGTATGTATCGAGGGTCGATCGTGCGGGACTGGCTATTTCTATCTACACACATACGCCGACTCAGCGCCGCGGTGACGATTGCTTTATCAGACGTAACGGGAGCTGACTGACGGAACGGGGTGCGCGCCATCGGGGTATCGACTGAATAAAAGGGTCAGTTTTGCGAAGTCTCAGACGCAAAGTGTCAAACAAAAACTTTTAATATTTTTCACTTAATAGAGAAATTTACATCTCAAGATTTTTTTTTAAAGAGAAAATTAACTTTATGTCGAAACTTCGCTCAACAAAGATGGAAAATCAACAGAGAAAATCACACGCGAAATAAAAAAAAAAAAAAATTAAACAAACATCGTGTCACTTTTTCTGACAAAGAAGACCGACTTTTCGTTTCTTGAAAAAGAAAAATACTTTTTGAAGCAGCTTTTACGTGTCCGCGTATATACGTCCCTCGTAAATAGATACCGACGTTTGGAATAACAAACCGTTCGTATCCGCCGTCCGAAATGTTTAGAATCAACTCGGTGTCTCTCTCTCGACGACCGGAGTTGATAGCGTCACACAAGTGTCCTTGTCTCACACGAGCCCGAAACGAAATCGCCAGCAGCGGTCATTAACCCGTAACGAGCCAATTACTCGAAAGGAGCTCCATTTGTCTCCGCGCATCCGCAACGTCTAATCTAGCGTGCCTACGTCGACGCATCTAATCGCGCCGCTATCTCGGACTTCCGTACTACCGGTGCGCGGATCAAGAAATCCGTCGGATCAAAATCAGGATTAGATTTAGAAACGGCAGGATTACAGTTGCAATCTTAATTACATCTGGACAACTTGAATCATTTATGTACGTATATATGTATCGCAAAATCTCAGCTATAGTAAGCAGAAGATATAGATAATATATATATATACTCCACAGGATAATCAAAACTTAAACGAACTTTCCTGAAAAATCGAGGAAAATTTTTGAGGAAATTGTTTTCAGAATAAATATCATAATTCTCAACTCAAATATGTGAGGACGAGCTCGATGCGGTAAATCCGACACACAACTTGACATGAAATTTGACAAATACGAGCTTTCCGCAGGATGTAGTGCAACGAAAGTGCAACGAAAGAAGATAACTCGAAAGTTGTCAGTTCCGAAACGTTTTGATTTTATTTTTAAAACTTCATCAGCCGTAATAAGGAATAAAAATAATGTTACGCAATAAGAAATAAGAAAATTATATAAAACAAAAATGTCAGATAATTTTTATTTATTCCCAAATCATGATCCTCATTAATTTCGTGTATAATTAATCAGTGATCGATCTTTTGACGACAGGTCAAGCAGCCCCGTACCGGATGGATGGCGGCGGCGGCGGCGGCCGCGGTACGAAGACGATAGGACGACGGTAGGACGTTACCGCTTGCGGCTGCAGTTGCGGCGTCAATCGGTCGCTGCACCTGCAGCTGCAGCGGCAGCGACGGCGATTTCTAACCAGCGGACGACGGAACGATGCAGAACGCCGGCGACTACTATCAAAGGGCGCCGAGATGCTGTCCGGGTAGAAACGGCGGCAGCAGCAACAACAACAACAACAATGCGACGGTGCGCGGCACGGAGCTGCTCTGTTGCTGCTGCAGCTGCAGCACCGCTACCTCCACGAAGACCCCGGGGCTGCTGGCGAGCCTCGGCGTGTGCGTGCTCGTTCTCGGCTACGCCTTGCTCGGCGCGTTCGCCTTCATGGTCCTCGAGGGAGGCGTTAAATCGGTGAGCGGCCAACGTTTAATCAACGACGATTAAATCACAGTTTGCGCCTCGAGATTCCGACGCTTTATTGATTCTGCTCGGCGACCTCGATTTTGATTATAAAATAAATGAGAAATAAATAAAGTTTATATAATAATAAGAAATAAATAAAGAATTAAGGTTTAAACGTTTTTTTTATCACTTGGAATCACGTCCAAGCGAAGTTAGACAAAGTAGTATTAAACGATTTATAGTAATTTTTAATTTAATCAGTTGATTTATTAATTAATCAAATTTAATTCAATTTATTAATTTATTCTTCTAGATTTGAATTTTAAATTATCATCTCGTCGATGTTAATCAAAACTGTTTCATATAACACTGTCGTTCAAAAATACAGGATTCCGAAGTCGCGTCCTCGAAGCCTGACGCAGGTTTACACATACTACCAAATCTGGAGAACGATTCCGCTACGATGGAGCTAAGGGCGCGAACCGTCGAGAAGCTCTGGAGCATCACCGAGGATCTGAACGTTCTCTACAAGGAGAACTGGACTCGCTTGGCGGCCCGTGAGGTTCTCGAGTTCCAAGAAAATTTAGCCCGCGGTCTCAGACGCACCTCGTCGACTTACGAACCGTCACTGCGATCCCGAGATCATCACGCGGACAGGCGCTTGCACAATCGACGATGGACGTTCAGCGGTAGCCTTCTGTACTCTCTGACGCTTATCACGACCATAGGTTCGTTGAAACTCTATTTTCGTGGTTTTATTCCGTTTCCGCGTCGATGACGTTCGACCTAAAAAAAGATCGTTTCGATTTTCCATCTCGTTCGTCACACACGCGTCACCGAGAAACCAATAACGACTATTTTTAACTCTCTCTCTTCTCTCTCTCTCTCTCTCTCTCTCTCTCTTCCTCTTACTAAGCTAATTGTAAAAACAAGCGCTCGCAATGGTCTCGCTTTCAGGATACGGTAGCGTAGCGCCGCGCACGGTCTGGGGCCGGCTGATCACAATAGTTTACGCCCTGGTGGGAATCCCGCTGATGCTAGTCTACCTCAGCACGGTGGGCGACGTGCTCGCGCGTAGCTTCCGTCGTCTGTACGGACGCATATGCCGACGGCCGCGTAACTGCGCCCGGAAGCAGCAACCGCCGCCGCCACCGCCGCCAGTCGGCGGTATAATGGGCAAAGCGTATCGTTACGACAACCACGTGGAGACCAAGACAGGTAACTACTACTCGGCGAGCAGGGAAAGTTCCTGCGACGACCTTGGCATCCGCGGCGCCGGCAGCGCTATTCTTCTTGACTGCGGCAGCGAAGGCCTTCTGCACGCTACCACCAGCTCGACAGCTGCGCTTCAGGTGACGTAGAAAATTTAAAAAAGCGCTCAATAGCTTCGAAAATCTCGAGTTCTAGTCTCTTTGGTAACGCATTATCCAAATCGTCTTTGTTCACCGAAACAGGATGTGACAACAGGCAACGGCAAACGACACTTCCATCCGTGCTCGCTGTCCTTATCGGCAACCTCGTCACCTGCGTACATGCTGGAGACCAATCCGGTTAGGATACCGATCAGCTTATGTCTGGCGATAATGCTGGTGTACATATGCGGCGGCGCGGTCATGTTCAACCGTCTGGAGGGTTGGAGTTTGCTGGAGGGCGGCTACTTCTGCTTCACCAGCCTGGGCACGATTGGCTTCGGCGACCTGATGCCAGTAGGACGAAACGCGCCCTCGGCCACTTTGGAGGAGCTCAGCCTGTGTGCCTGCTCGCTGTACATTCTCGCCGGGATGGGCCTGATCGCCATGTGCTTCAACCTCGTCCAGGAGGAGGTGGTACGCGTGGTCAGGGTCTTCGGTAGAACCTGCGGCATGTCGTCGGGCGTGGTGGTCGGACCTATCGGTAGTACAGGTATCCCTGATGAAGGCATTCGGTGGGAAAATCAGTAATGGAAATCTTCCATGAAAAAAAAAGTAAATGAAAGGAAGACCGTTGTGACATGTTGATTATTTTGTCGACCATCGCGCATTATTTGCGTTCAGGGAAATTGGAAAAAAGCTATTCTATAAATAAATAATTATCTCTGCTTCGATTAATTTGCCAAAAACTGCCGTCATTATCGATGACAACCGCGAAGAAACCGAGAATTTCCGAAAGATTTTACGGAAGGAACAGCAATTATGCAATATTTGTTTCCTCTTCCTCTTTGCAGCAGGCCCCACTTCTGGTCTCAAGGCCGATCTCGACGACGGCGGCGGCACCAGCGATTCACGACTGTCCGAGCAGGAGGAGGAGGCGATCGCCATGTCAATGGTGCCGGCCGGTTCCTGACAACATCAGGCCAGGAGCCCCGGTGACGGCAAGCTCCTGGCCCACTCGTCTGCCACTGCCATGAAGTTGTCGCCTGGCCATCACACACTACCGCGTAAGAAAACGCTGCCGCTAGACACCGCCGGCAGGACGACATCGTCCTCGAGCACGAACGCGCAACAACAGCAGCAATTCCAACGCGGACAGCCATTGAGGAGGAGCTGTCTGTCGCCGACGCAGTATCATCATCAACAGCAGCAGCAGCAGCAACTGCCGCCGCATCATCATCAGCACCGTCAGCAGGAGAGTTCGTTGCACTTCGAATACTTCGTGCCGCGCAGCGTCAGCGAGTTCAATCTCGCCGCCGCCGTGACAGACATGGCGGTACCACCGCCGCCTCCTGCATCAGTGCTCAGGCCGTCCTCGGCGATCACGCCGCCGGTCGTCACGGGAGTGGCCGCCACCAACAGCCAGACACGGTTGCTGGATGCGAGCGGCGGTGGATGCAACACCGCTACCCGGAGTCGTGAGAAGATGGTGACATTTGAAGACGAGGGGGTCAGCTGTGGCGCTACCTCGACGCCCACAAGGAAGAACCTGCCAACTTTGGACAACGTCTTTATGTGACGTGCGCCGCGACTTTCACGAATACTGAAGCGATTACTGCAGAATGTCAGGTCGTTACGAAAACCTCATAATTCAAGAAAGAAACGAATATTGACACTTTCGATCGTTCATCGATAAGTCGTCGAGGAGGTGTCGTTCGTCATCATCGATAAAATAAAAAAACAAAACATTGATTCAGGAATAAACAATGCTCTAATATGTCGTCGTATAAAAAAACAATAGAAAATCTATACAAGCAAAAAAAGCACTCAAATAATTGTATATCGTGTAACGATACATACACCAAATAAAAAGAGTGTCAGTGCTATGATTTATATGTAATTTCCAATTCAAACAGAACATATAGGGGGAAAAAAAAAAGATAAAACCAAAAGAACGATTATATTTACAAGATTGCATGCCTGTAATTACAACAACGTGAAAACTAATATAAAGACACCAAATAAAAGAACGTGGAGAGGCTCTCAGTAAGTAATGAAAACAAATTCCGAATCAGAATACAGCAGGAAACAATTTATGTGACAGGATCTTTATTCAGAAGCTGTTTGATGTGACTTTTCGGCACTAAGGACTTCTTTCTTATCATCGTAAAAAGAGAGTGCCTAAATGATAATAGAATTCTAAACAACGCAAGTATTCAAGAAAGAAGATATCTTTAGACAGACATTCTTTGGATATATTTTAGATGTTCTTCAGCATATATGTATACGTATATTTGTATTGTTTGAAATTCTTTTAATCTGTAAGAAAAAAAAAAAAAAAAAAAAAAAATAAAACAAATTTGCACAAAGCGAGAAATAAAAGACAAATGGCAAATATAAAAAAAAGAACTCTAGAAAATACACGAAGAAAATAAAAATATAATCGTTACGGGAGAGACATTCCGCTATAAAGAGTGGAAGTTCTTTTTCGGTCGATGCTGTATATGTTTCGTATTGTCGATTAAACTCATAATTATCATTATTATATATATACCGTTTGCGCGCACACACACAACATAGGATATTTGTCAGGAATGCGAATTTTATGTCCGATTAAGTCCGACTATGTATTTCGAATATAAATAGCTGTATATATATACATACATATAATATTTAAAAAGTATATTGAACATTCAAAACCTTATATACAATTAATAATCGTATACCAAATATATATATAAATAAACAAAGTTATATATAACATATGTATATTTTATATTTACTATTATTTATTATTTAATTTCGTGATAATTTACACACAGTCGAAAAACGTATCTTCAAAAGATGTTTTCAAATGTGAAACAAAAATTATTCACATCTCAATCACTGTTTTGCTTTCCTTAGTTATGGCAATATAAGTAATAACAAGCTAGGCTTTTCGAATATATTGTTCCATCACACAAGTTTCAAAACAGCTCAGACTAGCGAAGAAAACAACACGTACAGAACTAAATCTATCTCTTGAATTCGATTGGCAGATTTTCGTTTCGGAGAGAACGGAAGAAATAGGAGAGGGATATGCCGAAATCAATTTCCATCAGTTCAACATACTTGATAGTCGGCGTTTGCCCAGTGTAGTTATATTACTTGTTACATTTTTCATTGAAGATGTTTATCTGTGAATATTGTTCACTAAACTTTGTTACGGAACAAATATTTAACCTTCATATTAAGAAATGTCGCGAAATAAATACAGAAATAAATAAAAAATTGCCGCAATCGGTAAGTTTTCGAAAAATTAATGAAACACGATGGAAACCTGATCTGATAGAGGCGTTGCATTACTAAAATCGTTTCTCGTCGTTTAAATCAAACTGTTGTTTGTTGGTTTTTGCCGAAATATATTTAAATAATCTTAGGTGCCATCTTATTCGAAGTCGGAAGTGTGTAAATATTGTTCTGCGAGTGTATCGTCGGAAGAACTCGTTACACATAGCAATGTATGTAAACTAAAAAAACAGAAAATCTGTGAATACTGTTCTGAAGAATTCACGACTGTGGCAGAACTCATCGACCATGATAATAAATGCAAATATAAGAAATCCACAATCTTGTCGGTGCGTATATCAAAAATATTTTACGACGACGGGAGCGTTGTTCTGATGGAAAACTTGCACTGCAAAAATCATTTTCTATCACAACAACGTACTTCCTAATCAGTTTTTGCGAAGTTATGTATTATGTGTCATTTTCTTTCTTCTAAAATACACACACACACACACATGCCTTTTTATTCATCACAGAAATCCGAGCTCGAGAACTTCAGTGATAATAAAACATTTTCAAATATGATGGTAAGTTTTTTGAAAATATTAGAAGATGATAGAAACTTGACATCTAGTAACAGATTCTCTACCAAAATTATTTACGGCGCTTTAAGAAAACTATTCGTTACATTTTGCGAAACATTTATGACTAATGTTACAATCTTCTTTGAAGCTGGAAATTTGTAACTATTGCTATCAGGGTTTTGATACATCGGAAAAACTTGTCGCACACGGAAAAATATGTATAATTAAAAAAGTGCAAGTCATATTGGTGAGTTTTTTCAAAACTATTTTACGATGATGGAAGCAATGTTTCAATAGACAACTTGAAATTGTCAAAATTGTTTTCCTGTCATTGTACTTTATAATAGATTATTGTGCAGTATAACAGATGCATATAATATTTTTGTTCTTTTTTTAAAAAAAAAAAAACATTCCGCTCTTTAATATACATCGGGACATAGGATCAACTGGCCAAAATTGATGCAATGTGGAGTGGCAAAAAGTCTGCAAAGATATTGGTAACTTTTGGAAAATATTATAAGATGATTTGATATCTGATCTGATAAACGGATGATGTTCTATAAAAATTAGTTTTTGTCAATTTAATTGACTTGCTAATTGACTTTTCCGCAGTATAGTTGCGTAATATTTTGTAGACACCTTTTTCTTCGCCATCACTGTCAAGTGACCATTCTGTACAGAAATCTAACAAAAACCAAAACTTGAACACTGCTGATTTATGTCGTGCCATAGATTGCGTACTGGTAAGTTTTATAAATTATTAGAATCAATAGAGACTGATGTAATAAAGAAATTGGTGAACGGCAATCATTTTCCGTCATTTTGTTGGACTTCCTCGTCAGATTTTGTGGAGTATCATAATGGAGTAGTGTAATACTTTTCAGATGCCTCCACCTTCTCCAAAAAAACTCTCACCAGAAGAACCCTGTGTACAGAAATCTTCAAGAAAACGAGTCTCGGATACTCCTATAGATTATTCCACAAAATCTGAAATCTACCTAGTAAGTAAGAAAATTTTCGAAAATAATAGAAAAAACAAAGTGCGATCTGATAAATAGATTGCTCTATTAATTTCATTTTCTGTCATTATAAAATAAATGATAGTCAACTCTTGTAATACTTGTGTAATACTTGTTAGGAGTCACCTTCTCCTCCGAAGATTTTCCGTTTCGGTAACAAAGATCTAGTAAAGATTGAGAAGATTGACACGGAGCAAGAAATTGTTACTGGCAGTAAAATATGTCATACTGATATATCAATACACAAGTCGGTAAGTTTTCGAAAGTGTTAAAAGACGATGAAACCGTAATTTGGTAGAGGATTTGCTTTACCAAGATCGTTTTTTCTCACTGTAACAGACCTATTAGTCGATTATGCCGAATACATTTGACTATTTCTTGTTACTAGAAAACGTCCTGTGAATATTGTTCAGTGAGTTTCAAAATTGAGGCAGAACTTCTTGCACATAGTGAAATATGTGATTCAAGAAATGCGTGCACAAGAGTAAGTTTTTCGAATTTATTAAAGATATAAGAATAAAGCATTGATCTGAAGAGAGATTGCTGTGCGAAAGTTATTTTCCGTTGGTATAACAAAATCGATCATCAGCTTTAATGAAGTTGCACATTATAATTGTTACCTTCTTTTTCAAAGGAAACGTTTGAATGTGTCTTCTGTTTACTAAAATTCCAATCACTGGATGCAATAACAATTCATATTTCACAGTGTTTCAAGAACAACAACAAGGATTATTTGTGTCCGGTAAAAAGTTTTTAAAAATATTTACTAAAAGTATTAAGTTCATGAAAGAGAAGTTTTGTCTTAGAGATGGTTTATAATAAACACTCTATGTTGTAATCATTTAGTTCGTTATTGTTTAGTTTGAAGTATTCTGTATAGAGTTACGAGAGCGCATTTCTAATCCATATTTTTTCGTTTGTGAAATTAATATAAGGCCTGCGGAAGTCTGTTCTGGACCATTCACAAGCTTGCAATACATAAGACATTTTCTTGTAAGAGAAAAAGCCGACGTCGATTAAGAGCAATAGGAAAATGGGAAAAATTGTAACATAATTCACTCACCGTCATATTTTCCAAATGGTACTGTTCTTACATAATGTTTAACCATACAAAAAAAGAAAATAAAGAAATTATTTAATTATAAAATAAAATAAATTAGAGTAATACGTGTTACAGAAAGAGAGAATGAAGAAGATACAAGATGCCAAGTGATAATTTTATATACACAACTTCAGAATACATAACTTGCAAAAAAGACATAACGGACGACGAAAATTTTGATTGCATTTGAAGATCATCTTGACAATTAGATTTAAGTATTGCTTGACTACAATCTGTTAGTTTATGATTACGTTCTTTAATGTTTTGTTTGATAATATTTTTTGACAAGTACACATTAGCAAACAGACTTCAAGTGTTCTTTTCTAAAGAGAGTTTGTATGGAATTCATATGTAATGTCTTTTATTATTTTGATACTTGATTCATAATTTAATCTTTATTTATAATGTTTTTTTATTATTCTATACTGTATGTTTAACTCTTTTTTTGCACTCCTAATATAATTTATTTTATATGTATATATATATTGAAATATGTATCTATTTATATTATATCATTCAAATTTTAACATTGTACCTCACTGAAGTCGCATAAGTTTTACAATTAAACAATTGTTACACTAATTAGAGCTTTATATTAATTTACATATTTTTAGTGTACATAAAAAGAACACTGTTGCATTTATCTTTTTCTTGTATAAAAACTTTTTTATGTGTACAAAATAATATAGAAATAAAAATTTATTTTTGAATTATTATTATGCGCTTGCATCGTTATTTCACGTAATCACAATAGCAAGATCAACAACGCGTGAGACCCTAAAAAACGTATCTGGCGGTTTGTTTTTAATCTTTTATCAAGATTACGATTATTTGCCAAGAATAAAAACAAATAAAAACATCTTTACGTCGGTTTGATTTTAGCTCACGGTATCGACGAATAATCGATCGAAAAATTACATGATTGCGCGTATCTCTACAATTTCCTCACGCGCGCGTTCGATTAGTTATAAAGCGTCATGTGTGAGAATTTGCTTTGTTTCTTTTTAAATGCATGTGTACTGCGATATTAGAGTCGTGCGCGTGACAATAAAATATGAGGCAGAAAGTAAACATCACATGCTATCGACTGTTTTATTTTTCTCGCGTGTTCATCATAGTGATCGGAAGTAATAACAACAACTGTTTTGACCGATTGTCTTAAGAGTTTTCGGTTATATAGTTATCGTGTTGCAAAACAGCTCAGATCAGAAAACAGAACAACATACTGAATCCATAAACCTATCTTATGATTTCTGATTGGATATCTTTGGATTCAGTGGGGATGAGGCAGACAAGAGAGGGATGTTGTAGAATTTACTTTCGATAACTTTAACGCATTTGATACTCGTCTTTTGTCCAGTGCGGCTTCGTAGTATTCTTATTTTAATATTTGAAAATGTTTACTTGTAGTTTTTGTTCGTTACAGTACAATACAGAGGAAGAACTCACCGTACACACTGCAAGATGTACTGAAAACGTAACGGTAAGTTTTCGGAAACAAAAAAACGCGATAGAAATCCGATTTAATAGAGGTGTTTCTCTACTAAAATTGTTTTACGTCGTTTAAACGAATTTGTTGGCTTTTTCGGAATGTGCTTAACTACTCGTAGGGGCCGTTTTTACCGAAGTTACATATCTGTCACTTCTGTGATAGGTGTTTCATGACATCTGAAGAACTTGATGCGCATCAATGCAAAGATGTCAAAGAGTTCGAAATTATGGTACGTATTTTAAAAATATTTTACGACGACGGAAGCTGTTCTAATAAGAGAAGTTGCAATGTGAAAATCGTTTTCTATCACTATAATGTACTTCTTAATCGATTTTTGCAGACTATAGTTGTGTACTGTGTCTTATCTTCTTTTTCTACGATAGGAAATCATTTTCTAAATTATGACGAATTCTTGCATAAAATATGTGATTTGCAATTATATAGATATATTTTAAGAAATAAATGTAAAAATACAAAGATGTTTTTCGGGTTTGAACCGCGTAACATTTTTATACCGACGTTTCGGGAACATTACTGATGAGTATCAGGTTGCTCTTTAAACCTTCATAAGTAAGCTGCAATGTTCACAAAACGTCAATATAAAAATGTTACTAACGCGGTTCAAATTTGAAAAACATGTTTGTATGTTAATACAACACACCGCGAAAGCATTAATTATCAGATTAGATGTAAAAATATTGATCTTTTGTAAAATATTTGTAGTTGTTTGCAAAAGTAATTTCCAAATACTCTTTCGGCAAAACACTAACGATATAGCGAATCATCTTAACACTCGGTAAAAAATGTTTGATATATAATTATATATACTTATACACAAATTAAAATAATTATATCTAATTATGCAAATTTATATGCCGAATATGTCCAAACAAGTTTATACACGGAGAATTTCTTTTTTTAAGAGAATGGTTTCAGAGATATTTCATATCAAATTACAAAATAACTCTATTAGTATCATGTTAGATACAAAAAAATTATATAAAACTATAATTTTCGTTATTCAAAGATTACTTTAAAATCGCAATGTGACCGTTCGTCGGTCACAATGATTTTGAAATTATTTTTGAATAACGAAAAATATAGTTTTATATCACTTTTTTGTAACTAACATAATACTAATAGAGTTATTTTGTAATTTAAAATGGAATATCTCGGAAGTCATTCTCTTAAAGAAAGAAATTCTCCGTGTACAAAATTGTATGGACATATTCGGCATATAAATGTGCATAATAAGATATAATTTTTTTAATTTGTGTATAAGTATATATAATTATATATCAAAACTTTTTTACGGACAGTATTTTTGCAAAATTACATTTGAAATGGATATGTTTAATAATTAGGAAAAAACTTTCACCAATGTGATGTTTAAGCCATGTAGAAATGTTGCAATCGCACATGCAGAAATCAAATTACTTCATGTATATGTTTATAGAAATGCACAATGACTCCTAAATTATAATGTAGAAATATTGCAACATAAAATATTGCACATTAATGTAAGCACAGTATAATTAGTATTGTTTACAAATTTTTCTTTTGTCAAAATTGTTGCGTAATTATAGCGAATTATCTTAGTGCACTCATTGCATAATTTCGTTAATTCATGATGCTATTTTTGTGTACTATTTTCACAATTTGCTTATTGGGGTTGAAACACACACTCTGTCATATGTCTTTCTATTTATCACTTTTATCAGATAACATGGTTAAACAAAGTAATAACGTTTATGGAGGCTAGGAAAGAGAAGACCAAACCAAAGGCGGTAAGCTTTTCGAAAATATTAGATGATCAAACCTTGATATAATAACAGATATGCTCTTTACTGAGATCGATTATTATCGCTTTATATTAACTAGCTAACTTCGTTAGCTATTGCGAAATATACGTAATAATGGTTATGTTATTATCTTGTTTAGCTGGGACAATGTCATTATTGTTCACGAGCTTTGTATACCGTGGATGAAGTCGTTGAACATAGGGAAACATGTGAAGTTTTACAAGCTGGGAAAATAGTAGTGAGTATTTCAAAAATAGTTAACGATAGAAGCGATGTTTTGATAAACGACTTGCACAAACAAAATCGTTTTTTAACATAGTAACGTATTTTACAGTAGAATATTGTACAGTATAAAAGATATGTATAATATTGTATATGATTTGTTTTTAAATCACTTTATTTATCATTGAACATCACGAAATATAGGAACAAGTAATCAGACTTTATAACGAGACGGTAAATCAACCAGTAGACGAACCGGTACCAATGACATCGGTAAGCTTTTGGAAAACAAAAGATTTTCGAAAACATTAGAATCAATGAGAACTGATGTAACAAAAAGTGATTTGCAATTATTTCTTGTCGTCTTACCTTTGCGATTTCTCATTTTTGGGAAATTGTGTAATACTTTCTAGATGTCTTCTTCTTCTCCTAAGCCATCGACGTCAAAAGAAAATGAACAAACTAAATCTTCAAAAAAACGAGTCGTGGACACTGAAGAATATACTGTTGCAGAATCCAGTGCGGTAAGTACAATTGTGCTATGCAAAATAATGCAAAGCGAAGTACGCTCTGACAGATAGATTGTTATCAAAATTACTTTCGGTCATTCTGTTATGATAATCACCTACTGTAGTATATTAATACTTGTGTAATGGTTTTTAGGAAACATCCTCTCCTCCGTCGAAGATTCGTCGAACTAGTGACAAAGATATAATGGACATCGAGACAGGACAAAAAAGTGCCACTGATAGTAAAATAAGTGATGCTAAAACAAAGACATGCGAAAAAGTAAGTTTTTCGATTTTATTAATGATAGAAGATGAAAAGCAATAATGTAAAAAAAGCTTGCTGTTTGAAAGTTATTTTGCGACAAAATAATAAATACAATCGTCGGTTTTACTAGAGTTGCACATTGTACTTGTTATCTTTTTTTTTTTTAAAGAAAACGTTTGACTGTGTCTTCTGTTCACAAACATTCCAGTCATTAGATGAATTTGAATCTCATATTATACAGTGTCATAATACAGACAACAAGTAGTATTTGTTTTTGGTAACAAAATTTAAAAAAATGTTTATAGTGGTATTAAGCGTTTGTATGAAAACTTATAAATAATTTATACTAACTTCTCTGTAATCATTTCAGGGTGTGGTTGATTATTTTGAAATCGTCTGTATAGTCACGAGCGGATTCTTCAAACCATATTTATACTTATTTTTAAGTTGTGTAAAATGAAGACGGAGAATATTTATTCTAGACTAATAACAAGCTTGACACACAGAATACTGTATTGTCATAACAATTGACGATTACTTTGCCACTTAGATATAAATACATGTGTTATTGACTGTAGGCTACGGTTACAATGTTTAATATATATATGTTTTGCTTGATAATATTTCTTGAGAAGTACAAGTTAAAAGACAAACTTGTTGTATTCTAAAAGGTACAGTTGGTTTCATATCTAATCTCTATTCATATTTAATGCTTCTTACTTTTCTTTACTCTGTTTTGCGCTTTTAGTTCATTTTATACTTGACTGATATATTTGTGTAAAAATTTACACACACACACACACACACACACACACACACAGATATATATATATACATATATACATATATATATATATACATGTCTAGTTAGTATATATATTACATATGTATCTAATATATAAAATTGTATATATATTATTAAATATGTGTACATTATATATACATAATATATGTATATGTATATATATTGTAATCGAAAAGTGTAACATTGTAGTATAATAAAATTATAGTACTTGATATTAGATACATGTATCAAAAGTTAATTTTATACTTACTTATTTTTATACTTTGCCCAAAGCGCTTGTACCTTTTCTTTCCATAACTTCAGAGTCGAGTAAATGAGAAACATACTATTACATCTAATTATAAATGCTATGAATAGATAAACAGACACACATCCACTAAATATATAAAGGTTGTGGTATATAATGGATACATTGATACAGAAAAGTTTAAAAACATTGTAACTCGTCTGCTCATTCTTTTGCGAATCAAACTTTTGTCGATCAGCTAACATTAATTGAATTAAGTTTTTAATTCTTACTGTAAAGACGTCAATATATTATTGTAAATTATACAGTTAAATATACGTATTACATAATATTTATACGGGTAATAAGCGTGTCATTTCTTGTGATCAGGTAGAACAGATTGAGATAAAGATTCTTCTGTTTGCTTACAAATTTTGCAGTAAGTATTGAGTTATTGATTTGTAAACTGCGTGATTGATACAACGTGAAGACATAGCTCTGCTTTTGCACACTCACGGTTGTTAAACGCGCGGCAACATAAAGGAAGATGTTTTTTGGTTTTTAATCAAGCTAAATAATTAGTATATATTGTTTGGTTGGTAATCACTTTAAATAACTAAGAATAAATTTGATTTACAGA
>QVOA01009861.1:0-39260 GCA_014825685.1 Pseudomyrmex cubaensis | reverse complement strand
TGTAGTGCAATAATATTGAGATTGCATCAACAGAATATATTTCAATTAAACTGATGCTGTTGATTCAACATCATTTTTTTTTCCGTGTACCTACATTTCGAAATTACCTGAATTTTTCGACTATCGGGACGACTTGCCGCGTCGCTGTTGATACAATTCGAATCGTAAACTTCGTATACGTGTGAATGCGCTTTAGCACGGAGGTGAGAAAAAAAACGGCTGTCGATGAAATTATACGGCGTGAGATTATCCGCCGGGTATAATTCGCACTGTCGGAAGATTCACGGTGGTCTCTTGAGAAACAAATGTGTGCACGCGCGAGATATTCATTACGAAACAATGAAATAGGGATTTTGCGAGATAAGAAGATGATTTCCACCATTCTCTACGCGTAGTTTTTCCTTCGATCGCTGTTCTTTCGCTGCTGTTGATCAATCCCGCTGAAGTAAAACGATGTGTAAAAAGTGTGTGTGTGCGCGGATACTCTCGATTGGAGAGAAGCGCACGCCCACTCTCGCTTTTAATTACGCCAAACCGGAATCGTAAAGCTAAATTACGTAATTACACCGGTCTCTCTCTTGTTCTAACATACTCGTCTTTCGCTCACTTATGCTCTCCTTCTCTCCTATTTCTCCTCCCTCTCTCTCGCTCTCTTGGAGACCGAATAATGACGCTACAAATCAACCAGTACGAGCATAACACGCATTCTTTAGACCTCAAACATTTGTCGTAAGAAAACTATCGTGTGAGGTTAATAGTCTCGAGGTTTTAAATTACAGATTATATGGTTTTCGCATGAATTAGAAAGAATCAAACGGGGTACATTGTTGCCTAACGCTGTTGAACAGACAAGTTCTTAACAGCGTAGCTACACATTATCTGTTTCGTTATGAATGTAAAGGTTATAGCAGCTGTGGCAAAACGGAATAAAAAAACACAATGACCGATCAGGTAATACTGGCAGCCGACACTTTCACCGGTTTTTAAAACTGACACGGCAACATGATTGTCGATTTTCTCGGCAAAAAGATTCAGCATGTATCCGAGAGAAAAAAGAGAGAGATAACTGATGATTGAGACCCGTTTAACGATGCGGCTTATTTGGCCCTATAATTGGCCGGAAATGACTCTCTTAAAAATCGACTCGTAAAGAATTTACTTTCTTCTTTTAAACATCCCGGACACCGCCTCTTCGTTCAATTATTCAGCTCAGTGATTTCGTTCGCGCAAAACGGCGACGATGCGGTCACACAATTTCTTCTCAGCTATTTCGCAATGAGTCTCTCGCATCTCATACGTTAAAAAAACTTTTCTCAAGACTTGTTTATTTTGAATCAAGATACAATTGTAAGGAGAATTGTGTGCGCGACGCGTCAAAAGCTTATCATAATCCGCGAATTCGCGTCGCAGCCGTACAACGCCGTGTTGTTTGGTGAATCACCTACCGATGTCGTTGCACTTTTTCCATAATGCGGCATAGCGATCGATGCACCGTATGCACGATGTGCAAAGCGTAAATCGCATGCATACGACACACATAATCGGCCATCGTAACAATCGCGAACACATACCGTGCTGACACGTCCGCGGAATTTCTGCGAATATATGCGAACCAATCAAGCGAACTCTTTTTGTCTCTTTGCTCGCGTGACGGATGATGGATTTCTATTGGTCTGTGTTAAATAGGCAAATGTGTGTGTATGTGTGCTCGTAATGTGCATGCACAGGCATCCTGTCCCTCCCAGTCTCATTACGAGACAATGAGCGTCGTTACATCGATCACGGACCAGGGCATTCTGCCGAGGCGGAAGAGAGCGGACTATTTCGCGTGGATGAGCAGTAGTGGATTTAGACGATTTACAGACCGTATACTTATTATAACCGATAAAATAGCCTTTTCATGATCACGAAATTATTTTTCATACGGTTAGTTAACAAGAAATTTTAGATCTTATCTTCACAACGCGATACGCAAATACGATAATAAAGTAAAAAAAATCTTTTAGAAAGCCTTGGATGTTTTCGAAATGTAAACTATATTTTTTTATCATATTTCATTTATGAATTGAATGCGCCAGAAAAGAGCAGTAAGAAATTTTACTCTTAACAATTGCACAATTTTAAGAGAAAAATAACTTGTAGAATAAAATCTCGTTTTTAAACCGACTGTTATTTATCTGGTCAATCCACTACTGAGGTCAAGAGGAGGAGTCAAACGGCTGTTACGATTAATTTCACTAGCAGATGGACTGAGGAAAATTTGCTGGGTCGAGACAAGAAACCACTAATCGTTTCGTGCAACCGAGTGCGAGCAGATGTTGCACGAGACGGAAATCGCGATATTTTCCGTGTGTGTGTATTCGTGTAAACTTTCCTCTTAACGGAGTCGGCGGTACAACCACAGGATAATCTGAATAATGTAATGTACGGTACAACTCCATTTGTCAGGGCGCCAAGATAATTCGTCTAACAGAGAAATTCATGTAATAGAGGTGCATGCATCATAAGCCCGTCGTTTATCTTCGCAACAGCGATTAGGGGGACTAAACTTTGCATAATGCAAACGTAATGAATCAAAGGATCAACAAATTATGAAATTCGCGAAAAGCAATAAAATTGCGAATTTATATATTTTCATCTACTTTTCCGAGAACTATAAATACAAGAACGTACGCAGACTCGTATTTTATATAAAAGGAGTGACGGCATAAAAGACTTCTGAGAAAAATATTTATACTTTGAACTACTGATTCTATTAAAAACTATTGTACTTTGAAAAATCTTACGTAAAAGTCTTCCTTTAAATATCACTTGTAATTTTATAATTACATATTATGTGATTTTATAACCACATTATAATTTTATTAATTACAAGTGATATTTAAAGGAAGAGTTTTATAATTGCAAGTGATATTTAAAGAAAGACCTTTTCGTCTTACGAGCATATTTTATGTTGGAACTGATATATTATTTTTACTCGCGCTTGTACATATATATAGAAAATAGTTCAAGAAACTCCATTCAGTGCTTTTATTAAGATGCTCACAATGTGCATCCCGTACTGACGTACGTACCGCACAACTACTTACTCAAGCACCGTTGCTTGTTACTAAAGTCAAATTTGTCACTTTAGTAAATCACATCTCTGATGTCATTATTCATTTAGTGCCACACCGATGGGGAATTAGAACAGAATGCCTGCGGATGATTACTCGGCTCGAGCGTGTGTCCGACATTATTTCATAAACATTATTTAGTCGATAGAGTCTCTGCTTCTCTCAAAGCATTTTGCTACAGTGTCTGTTGCTGTGTCTTCGTCGAGATAGCGCGACGCTTACTTTACGAGAGTTCCAACAGAGGCTCCCAATCGCGATGTGTCAAGCAATTTCGAAACTTATATTTGCACTCAAAAGTACACATTAGAAAGTTTTTAAAGCAAATGCGTCTATGTAAATACCAAAAACATACATACCGTACGTATGTGACTTAAAACGAATTTTTAAATTTGCAATTACGAAATCGCAGGTGACTGGTAAGTTGAAAATTTTACTTTCGAGATAAAAACTGTGAAATAAATTCGCGAACAACTGTCTTTATTGTTAACTAACTTGCAGCAATATGACACACAGTAAAACTTGATTGTGAGAGAATTTGATTCGATTCTTCTCGTTGCTTGTTATCATAGTTTATTTCTATTAAACTTGACTACATTAGATTGCGCACAGAATCGCGCGAACTCGCCGAAACACCATCAATAACCGTCGGTTTCAGCAGTTTGAGAGCCGTGATTGTCATGTAACCGAGAGAACGAAGGCCATTCTCAGTTAACTATATATAACTTCACTTCGAGGTGGCACGCACTGCAGTGTAGAGGAATATATATATATAAACACACGTGCGTATGTATGTATACATGGATACAATTACACATGTCTATAAAATATATAGGTCGTTTCAAAATATCGCCGCGCATCTCTCGCTGACGTAACGATTCTCTTACGAAAATTCTATTTTGCAGTGACGAAACGTATTTATAATTTCACGCACTGATAAAACTCGTAACGGGATAGCGCCACACTTTATATACTTGGCGCGATGAAATATGAAAGTGGAGTACCGCGAGTATCGAATATTGGCGTATTTCACAGCGCGAACAAAACAAGTAAAACATCAATCGAATTGCGATCAAATCTGATTTGTTTTGTCTTGAGCAAAGAGAAATGCGTCTTTTGAAAATCTGTCTAACGTAGTCTCTGCATGCAACTGGCGTGAAGTTTAAAGTTACTATCACGTGTTTAAGAGAGCAGCAAAACGCGTGTATAAGTGTGTGCAGGTTCCAAGCCTCGCCCATACTAGAACGATCAAACACAGCCGATTCGCCGAACCGCGCGCACCTTTCGCTTAGGAATCGGAACAAATCATGACCGATCGCTACGACGACGAATAAATGCGACTGTCCGCGTAGACAGTAGCGAGGAATCCCTTTTACTCGGAGACAGATTCGTGAGACAACGAGTGTGAATGAAAAATCGTCATTCAGCTCGCGCGATCGATACGGCCGCAGGGCGTGTTGCATTAAACATTCGCGATCTTATAAAAAAAAATCTTTGTCTAAATTTGTTCTATGCGAGAATTTCAGTACATAAGAAATATATTCTAACGAGCAACAAGTGTGATTCGTAGATCGGCAATTATTCGATCGATTGATTTAAACGCGAGATGAAACTAAATTACGTACGTATCTACACGTGTGTAAATGCAAAAGTTTTGCGTGTATCTTTTAGATGTAAATTTGCGAACTAAGACACATAATTTTTAACGGAAAAAGATTAGTGTAAAAAATAAATGTACGTCCAGTGACAATGCAATGTATTGTATATGTAAGACGATCTATGCGACAGATCCCAAAAACTCATAAAACCAAGTATTATAAAAAATCAAGAATCTATAGAGAAAGACTTTGCAGAGATTTATCGTATCTTCGGATAAAATGAAGAATCTAAAGAGGCATGGCATTCCTAAAGCTATCTAGAATCAAAGATCTGTGAAATCCAGAAAGACGCATGGAAGATTCTGATCCCGCGAATTGTTGCGACTTCAGGTCGTGGCGAAAAATACATGGAACTGAAACCTTATTTGACAGTAGAATATTCGAATCATTCGAATTCATACTCATTTCTCCTCCGCCACAAAAATCGCGTTGGTTTCAACACGCGGAAACTTTATGATAATAATAAAACAATCTTTATTCTTCTGGGTAGAAAGCTGTGACCTGCAAAATGAATGACAGGAAACGCGCGGATTCAACGGAATTTCCGCTAGTTAAGTTTCGAGGCTAAAGCTCTTAATGACACTGTTTACGCTTTACAGTCGCAGGGACGTAGAAAGCTCTCATAGTTGCGAATAATATTTGAACACTTCACAAACAATATAATGTTAAATACTTTATCGGACGAAAAGACATTACGTGTAAAAATTAGATTAAAATTAAAGCGTTCGTTTACTTTAACGAACATACCAATGAGAACTTTTTCGAGAACGATGTTGCACATTTATTTCCGTTATTTCTGCGAGTAATTATTATGCAGTAAATAAGACACATATATCTTTAAATAGAAACGCGAACTATGTCAAATATAGCTCATTCCTAAGGACGTATGCCCTACAGATAACAATTTCGCCTCCACCAGATCATCACGCCATATCTGACGTCTTCCTGCGCTAATGGCAGTTGCGAGATTAGCAGCGTGAACAACACTCGGCTGCGAAGGCGGTGATTATCCTCATGACGACGATTTCAATGTAGCCCGGTTTGGCGAGGACTTCCGTTTACGTCTCGGATCGCGCGTCCATGGCCACGTGATTCATAAACGACGCACAGATCATCGAAATAATATTTCAAACATTTTTTTAATTTCGTGTTAATTTCTCACTCCTTTCACCGTACGCAATTGCAAGTTGTTTCATTCTCAGTCGAAGTATATTTTGCCCATATAAGCGCGGAAATAAGAAGAAAGAGAAATTCTTTTTCCCTGTAATTACAATTCAGTGTCTTCAGCACCATAAAAGCTCAATGAGCAAACATTCGTTTATCTCGAATAAAAAGTAACGAACGATGTTTTGGGTATCCGTAAATTCATACCGTCAGAGGAAGCGAAGGAAATTATGTGTGTTATTAATGGCAAATTTCGCGCGAATACGTCACGCACCTCGACCGTTCATTATCAATAGCGTGGAGGCAACGGCGTGAAATTTTCTGGTCATCGTTACATCTCCGAGAGAAAATGCGTATTACGAAATCGCTCGATTCCTCGATTTACTCCGAATTGAGTGCTGTTTGATTGCTTTTAGCTGCGCGCGAATAGCGATGCGTTTGCGGTTTTACTTCAACGCTATTGTCCGTGCTGATGAGTGCACTTTCGATCGCGTAAATCTTCCGCGATTACACGTCGCAGTATAGCGTCATGCGTATATGCGAACGTGCGCGGCGGCGTGCACGGCGTGTCTAAATTTGCCTGACCCAATGGCCAGGGGCCACTGATCTCCATCGTCGAAAGTAAATTTCCTGGAAACGTCATTTCGCGGCGCGCGTAACCGCGCGTTGCGTTACGTCGCGGCGTTTCTTGTGCACGAGAGATCGAAAATAGATTTTTCGCGCAACCGGTAGCTCGTAAAGATTTCAGAACTCTCATCCAAGCAGACGCGGAAATATGACGAGTTCTGTTTGAGAATCCTGAACATGAAAAGAAGCTAAGAATAGGGAGCTATGGTATATCTTCGATTAAACAGAAGATACACTTTGTGTATTTATATTTTTAACTTAAAATAAAATATTAAAGTAATAAGCTGTATAAACGTATTAATTATTTTCTATTCGGATTTTATGTGAGAGAAACAAATTATAAACACTTTTTGACTTTCTATTGTATTTTTTTATATGCTACAATAGCACATTGTTTATATTTAAATAAATTAAAGAAAATTTATCGTCTTATTGAGTGATATGAATAAAACATCGCGCTGTGATCGAACATTACGCAAGAAACGAGCTGTGTGACAGTACTACATAAGGGAACGTCATGAAATCGAGGAAAAAATTCTCTCTATCGAGTGCCGAAGCTTTTTCTGAGAAGAAACAAATCGGCATTCTTCTCTCTATTGCGCAGTCAGAAAAAAAAATGACAGATATACACCTATCCTAGGTGAGAAAAAAGAAAAAAAAAAAAAAAAAAAAAAGACACGCCCACCGCTGCGATTTCTCTAGGTCACCAGGATGATCCTCTCCGCGCGAAAAAGGCGAGACAAACGCGCGCTGTCACACCGGCGGCAAGGACGATTCGCGTGGGTGGTTTTCACGTGTGCGTGTGTGCGACGATTTAACGGTCGCGGCTTTTTTGCCGGCAAGAAAAGAAGGACTAGACAATAACGGATTTAGCTGGATTCTCTTTTAGTCGACCCCGCGCGTCGATCTCTGCGGACAATCGCCGCACGATAACGGAAAAGATATACGAGCAGTTTGACCTTACGAATTATCTCGAATAAAGTATTATTAACCTTCCGTTAATCTCGTTGCTGGACTATTTCGAAGCGAAGGCTGCACGCAGAGGGTGCGCCAGAGATTTGATATATTTGCCAAATGTGTAAACTAATGATGCGACGTAAATCGCTGATTGGAACGTTACACGTGAAATTTGTACGATAACGTATTGAACACGAACGCGATCTTATCTGAGCATTATATTTTTTATTACGAATTTTAGGTTTGAATTGAAATAAATCGCTACCTATCGCTCTAGTACAAATCAGTCTTTCGAAAAAATATGTTTCATAAATGTTATGTACATTTCATTAGACACACGCAACCACTTAATTTGCACGACCCTTCATTCAGCTCTTGCAAAAATTCTTTGGTCGTTTCTTCCATTACGTAACCCTTTTATGTAATAGTACACGTATCTCGAATAAAGCTGCGTTGTTCGGAGAAAATCGATTAAGAGTATAATGACACTAGCGTTGGAAAATTGGACAAAAATGCAATAATCTTCCGTTTGTCCGACCGGAGCGCGCGATATTGTCGTCATTTCGTAACAGCTCGCACGCAGCTGCAACGCAAAAGACATACCAATATACCTTCCTCTTTCGAGAGTCGCAATAAACGTCTATCTTTTGGACAAATACACAATAACGTAATAACGAAAGCTGCTCGGCAGTAAATATTGCAGAGGCCTGCGACGACGCAAAAAAAAAAAATGACATTGAACGTTTTATTATATACATATATTTTCGCGATTATTATCGCGCTACATCTCTCGTCATTGAAGAATCTTCAAACGAGTTCGAGGTCGGCGGTTCGGCATTGAAGCGATAAAGTTGACCGTCACAGGTGAAAATTAAAAAAGAGCGATACGAATAATTTTCGCCGATAAAGATTCCGCAGACCGGAAACTTATCGCGCGCGACCTTGTCTTCTTTTTGTCCAGACATTGTTATTTTTACAATCGAAGACTAATTGCGCCCCTGGCGGATGTTCGAAACGATCATCGCGTGTGCGTTAGCGCGAGGTAAAAGTCGGCGCCGTATAAATATTTGCGGATTCGGGAATGGAGCAAGCACGAAAAGAAGTTTCACGCTTTCAAATGAACCAGTGTGTTTAGACGGGAAGACTGACGTCGCGTGCATGGAATTTAGAGGCACGTTGAAGCCATGCAAATTTTATGCACGCGTTAAACGATTGGTCGAGGGCAAAGGTCGTCCTGCGTTATTTATTCTGCCTTGCCGTTTATGGTTCTATTTCGTCGAAAAAAGAAATAATTGCTAATCACTTTGTAGAAAACGTATCATTATTTCTTAACAGGGTCAAGGGTTGGCCGTCTTAACAACGACGCGTTTGTATGTTCAGGTGCGTTTTGTTTTTCTCGTGTTTCGTCAAAACTTGACGCTACTACATGTTATGCCAACTCCTGTTTGACGGTTTTACATTTCATTTGCGTACAACTTGGTTATTATTGAATCGTGTAAAAGTCATAGAGTAACCATTTGTTCATATCAAATATAACGTTGGATTCATTAAACGAAATAAGTTGTTATTAGACACAAATAAATTGTAATTTATTCTGGAAGTACTTTCACGCTGCAAGCGCTTACATAAACACATATTCGTACTGAATATAATGTATCATAACGTTTAACGTTGTTCAGTGCTTTGGTATTATGATATGCTCTCAGTGCGCCAACGTGATACGATCTCGATGCTAACGCATAGGAAGAAAGAGAAAGTCTATCGGAGAGCCTATCTCCACACGAACGTAAAGTGAAATGATAAGTGCAATTTTACCACGCGAATTATACATCGATGTAAATCTGGCGAATGACCTTACAAGCCGTAAACTTTCTTTACGCAGATCGTTTGTGCTTCGCTTACACTCGTTTCCAACTCTTTCGTATGTATCTCAACGAGTTCGGCGATACCGAATCGTATTTTGCAATAATCTTCCGCATCAAGACTCGACTGTTGCCAAAGATATTCGAAAACGGGAAAAAAAAAACGGAAAGCTCATGCGTAGAAAGTAATCGGCGATTCTCTGTCTTTTTATGCAAGCGGCGAGCTCGGAAGATATATTTCACGACAAGACGCGATAATATTATACGAGGTGCATATAAATATCGGAGGGGAGTGGAATCCGTTTCACGGACGTTGATTTTAATTACCTACTAACATGAATTCTCTGCGGTGTGTCCGCAAAATTCTCTGCGGACTCTCTCGTAAGGCGTATACATCTGGCACGCGTCTTTATAATTGTCGTCGATGTACGCAATTAATATTGTCTCTGGGCGTCTTCGTACACACAGAGTCTCCGCGTCGTCGTTCCACGACGCGGACTTAATTGGCTGATACCCATTAAGAGTCTGCCGATGACTAATCTCATCGGCCAACAGTCCCTTTCGTCATATGTATATAGAGACACATGCGTATACTCCGAAAACGGCACTGGAATCCCGATTCGCGCGCGCATATAAACTCGATTCTCGCAAAGGTATTCGATACATTCTAAACCGTCGAGATACCCGGCGCCGTCTCGATTTATAATGAACGCAATTCTTCTCCTCGCCTAGCTCATAATTATTCGATAAACTTCCCACCGATTCGTTCCGAACAAGACGGGAATTTAACTAATTATCACGCACGACCGGATTATTACTCATCTTCGAGAAACAAATTGGAGAAAGGCCGGATAAATTACCGTGTCGCGAGACTGAAAACGAGATGATTTATGAGATCACTGAAATGTACAAGTGACGGCTTTTGCTGAATCGCAACTCGCTAAGTGCTTCCGCAAAAATGCCGACGATATTTCATCGAAATCGCTTTTGACATTTTGCCGCATAATCGTACTACGAACTTTGCTGAACAAGCAAAATTCGCTGCACACGTGACAAATAAAAATTGAGTTGTAAAAACCGTCGTGTTTATACGTAACTTTGAGAATCGAACGGCATTTGGCAAGTTTGCATTATTCCTCTCGTGTACAAAGCGTTTTCCATTATTTCCAATTTACCAACTGACATTATGAACGCCGTTGCCTGTTTGTGCGGAATACGAAATGCAACGCGGAATACGAGAGACATAATTGAGGGAGAATGTTGCATTACACGGTAGCATTGATGGTCGCGCAAAAGGATAATTAAGGTCTAATCTGACGGAATATTTATAAGAGAAAAGTTGCGATGAAATTGTGGAATTAGAGAAAACAATTTTGCAATTACGAAATAATTGGTCTAACGAGCGCGCGCATGATTATGCGATAGTCTCTGATAGATGTGTGTTTTAATAGTTGTATCGACGGTGCTTTCGAACGTTTCGCTTGTGAAAGGCATTAATCGCTTTCAATTTCCATTTTACTCGCAGTTCAAGGAAAGATTTCGTGTAAAAATAAAATATTATTCGTATGAATTATTTTCTCGCTTCTATTCTTGAATTGTATTATACTCCTGTTTACTACGCCGTCGATGGAACTCAACGATAAACGTTAATGGCATTCCAAACACGATAAATACGATTTTCCTTGCAATGCCATATTTTACCTCGGAATTAACGGCGCGAGTAATTAACGATTTTTGACAGCCGTGATAAGTGTGAAATACCGAGTAATTAGCAAAACATAAATTACAGCAATTTGCGGCTACATACTTATAGGATGTGTTTCTCATTCTATGAACGCGACAGATGTAATGACGGACACAGTAAGTGATTATACAGACGACGAAAGAAGATAAGAATTGAGAAAGTAATAATTTTCACAACATGAATCTAATTTCTAGACTACTTTCAAAAAGAGAAACATTGAGAACTTCAATGTTAAGTACCGAAGAAAATTATTATGCTACGTTCTATTCATATTATTTTATTCATCTTTTATTATTATCATCAAAGTTTTATGAAGTTTTCGTGTTATTTTTACAATTTGATATCACCGCTAAAAAAATCAAATATTCTCTGTACACCTTCAATCACCTTGTACAAATGACAGAAGGGCAAATATATACGCGCCCGTATGCGAGGTAACATTATACACACAGCAAATATAAAGCGAATATAGAGCGAACTCGATACGGCGAATGAGCTGGTGCGACACGCAAAGGTGAATTAGGATACCGGAGGATACCGTTACGATAATGGTGAAAGTAGAGACTTGCTGAACTTCACCGTACGTCAGCTCGCACTTTTTCATATTAGCATAATTATCGCAACTTCGCACAGAAGCGCTTCGCGACGAAAAGACCTATTGTTTCCGACTTGCTTTCTACAGAGTACACGCTGCATCTCGCGAATTTCCGATTGATCGAGATCGAACTTATTTCACCGCCACGGTTATATCGATTTTCCGAACGCGGTCACGCGCGCAATTGAATTGCATGCAGGAAAAACGCGCGATTAGCATGAGACTTTGGATCAGTTCGCCATTTCTCCGTCTCGATGTCTCATCCACCTACTTTTTCCAGCCTGTCAAGCCTGGAGTCCCAAACGCGATCGTCAACGCGAGGACCTGAAATCGGTGTCAACGCCCTCGCGAAATCTATCGATGACAAGGATATGAGCGTCATCGCGAGCTTTCGAGTGATATCATCGAAAATTCGCGTAGGCGAATGTGCCGTTTATATTAAATTAATTTCGAGAAAAGAAATTGGCTACTGAGATATTATTACAGAGAATATTGTACGTATTATACGCGTAAATTATAATTTATTAAAATTATAACACTGACAAATTGCACAATAATCGAGAAATTAAGTTGTAAGTATAATATCTCAGCGGAACGGCAATGACACGTTGGTTAGTATGTAATTTCTGCTGAACACCTACTTTCCCGTTAAAACGGTTAAAATTGTTCTAAGACCTTTTCACCCGACGCAATAAGATCTAAGATTCTCGAGAGATAAGAACTCTACCGTGTTTCCGACCAAAGGAAATTACGTGATCAGCATGAGACAGTGTGATAAGCATATAGAAAAAACGTTCCTCGTTCTAAATTCCGGTCTATCGATTTGATATTTTTATATCGTAGAATAGAAATAGAAGGGTGTGTCCGTGAAAGAATTCACGACGGAGGATCGCGCGCGAAACATCGTCGAGAAAAGAGAAGACCACCCAAGATGCAGCTATGTATGTACGCGAAAAGTGAGTAAGTATCCGCAGTAATGAGAAAGGGGCACGAAACAATTTCCGAAGTCTTTTTTCGCAACACACAGGCTATAATAATAATCGATTATTAATTACCGACCCGTACTTGTTTATTAAGTGTTCGAGAGAGCTGCGTCTTCTCCTCTACAGAATACCGCGAAGATTGTCGACAGTAATATTTAATAAAAATCGCGAAAAAATTCAGAATAATCCACACGCACAAAAGATGCGGTTGCATAAATAAGAAAATCGTGTCGGCGCGGCAAGTGAATCCGCAAAGAAAAACGACGTATTCGAAATAAATGGAATGGCATACCGTACTCGCGATCGACCGAGATAATCGTTCCTTCTAACGGTGCCGTGATTCTCGCAGATTTACGCACCACCCAACTAAACCGTCAGCCGCCAACCTGTCAACCGTCTTTATTCCGGATGAACTCTCTATCTCGCGTCATCTTTTATCACTCTATCACGCAAATGTGTTGCTAACGGTATGTTATTTTTAAAGAAACTAACAATTTGTTTAAGAGAGATGTCTTCGTTACTATTTTAATTTCAATTCATTCAAAGATTTACATCTCTTACAAGAAAAGTGTATCACGTGTAATTACATCTGATTGTAATTTGATAAAGAGATTTTTGACACAATATAAAGCCATGTAAGAAATATATACACGCCGCGAGATTTTTTTGATTATCAATTATTATTAAACTTATAACACGTATCAAACAATGAGAAATAAAGCTTTACCGTCCGTTTCGCGTGATGAATGTCCGATACAATCTCGATAGCGTAACGCACAAACGCGCGCACGCACCGCAAGATTCAACGAAAGAAGCTCTACGGAGTCGTAATTCATCGGTGAAGCACGTGGTAACCGAGGCGTGGTGGACATTACAGTTTCCGCGAGAGTAATTTCGATCGCGGGACTGTATGTATCGGGATCTATCTAGCACGTGCCTTGAGCCGGTTGCCATCGCGTTTCCGACGACGCAATAAATCTTGCGCGAGAGCAGAGTTTTCGCAACTATGAAGCACATACGCCGTCGTGCCGTTAGTCATCCCATTATGCTCCTCTGCTCCGCAGCAGTGAAAGGGGAGATATTCGCGGCAGATTCTGGCCTGATACGCAAGTATTCGTAGAATATACAAGCGTTTATAAGTGAATAAGAGAGTTACCACTAGTCATCGACCCAACAGAGAGATATAAAAGAGAACGAACATTGTTCGGAATAAATTTTAAGTAAAATACATTCTCTTGCATCACACACGAAAGTCGAAGATCGATGGGAATATGTGTTTTAATCAGGTCGCAAATTTGCCTTCGACGTCGCGCCATAAATCCGTACGGTTGTTACGTATCGATGAAGCGATTTCTCTTTAATCGATTTCGATTGAAATTCGTGTGATTGATGTGCATGTCCCGCGAAGTTCGCGAACTTTCGGGAAACGCATTAATTAAATTCGTCGAGAGAAATTAACCGGATTCTGTCTGATTCGAGGCCACTCCCTTCGAGATCTTCCCCTCCCACGGGTATTCCCCTATTCGTCATTGATTGTATACGCGAAACACAGCCGCTCCCGGACATGTGGATAATCACGCAGGGCGAGTTTTCGTAAATGTCGATAATCGATACAGCCGCACGCTCTCGTACGTAGACATTAGTCGACATTCCGCGCGATTACGGCATTACGGCGTGTATCACTTTTTTTTCTGCGCTTTACAACGAAACGGGGGGAGTATAAGCAAATGCCCGTAGCAATTACACTCGAACCACTCGCTCTCTCGAACCGCTTTCGAATCGGCTATAGATCGATAACAAAGGTTATCCGTCAATTGCACTGTTATTATGTTATTATTACTCCGATCTGACTATTACATTGGGCCGCGTGTGCAGAAATAAAAATGTAACGCGGACGCGCTTTATATCTCTTCGGATGAACAACCACGTATAGCTGCTTTGTCTCACTCGCTCTCCTCTCACGTGACATCGCAGAGTGCGATTTAAAGAGCGTTAATTCGTGAGCGAGCTTAATCCTCGCGAGCAGAAGTAACGTTAGACTCGCGATAAACTTAAGAATTAAATTACGACACACTAACGATAATTGCTATTAATTTTCATGGTACTGATTTAACTGACAGAGGGCACGCCTTCTCGATGACACACATCCGTTCGATTGAAAATTCTCTACATCACGCGTTCTATTTTCATTTGAGATCACAAGGCCGAGAGACTTAAACATCTCAAAGCTATTTATGATTATGCATGCCGACGCTACGGAAGTTACTTGCAAGCAACCATATAAAGTATAGAGACACATATGTTAATAAAAAAACAAAACGCGTCGCGTTGCAAAACACGTTAAATCGATGTAGATATACAATCCATCTTCTTTTAATAATTTGCTATAAATATACCGTACATTATTCTTATAAAAAAAATATTTATAACAATTATATTTATGTGTATTCACAGATTACTGTGTAACATTTGTAAACGTGATTTATCTTCAGAAAGTTAATTTTTTTAAGTGCATTTTAAGTGGTTTTTAAGTGACAAACTAACTTTTAAATTTCGAAACGATCTTACTTTTGGAATGTTTTCTTCTAGCCAACAATTTTTAGAAATATATTTAATTTATAAGATAGCCTTTTTTTTCTTTTATACGATGTGCAGTTGGACGTAATATTAAAACGTTGTACGCGCTATATTATCGCAACAATATAGGTTCTGATGGGTCATCGGACCTCGCGAGTGAGACAAATGGTGTTTTATTTATTGTATTTCGCTGGGCGTTGTCTAATAATTCACAAATGAGTCACTTAATCATTACTCCGCCTGGCGTCATATACGTGGTCGCCGCCTCGCTTGCTCTTTCTCTCTCTCTCGCGGAGCACGCAACGTCCGTTCTACTTCCTCATGTCGTATATTTCGCGCGCTTATCAAGAGAAGAGGATACGGATGAAGAAACGCAGCGGATAGAATTACGACAAATCTCTTCTCGTCTTCGTTTCGCGACCCGTCGGGCCATATTTCAATTGCTTACGTGACCAACTAATTTTCCAGAAAAAGAAAGAGAGAGAGAAGCAAAAAACGACGCGTGTTGTTCCCGCACACACCGACGGATCGGAGAGTTCGTTTTACACACGCCCTGGCGCAGCTGAGAAGTTAATAAGTCAGCGTTAATTACCGACAATCGCGCGAACTTAATGGCTCGGTGCGCGCCGAGAATTTATGATTTTGACGAGAAACTCTCTCGGGGCCGGAAAAAATACACGCGCGCGATCTACGAGAAGAAAAAAATGAATCATCGCTGAACGAGTTTCTACATAGTGATTCCTATGTAGATCTGGTCTACGCGATTCTACACGAGATTGATCTTGTATCTATCGATGCGGCAAATTCCGCTGAAATTATCGCTACATCTGTGCATGATTGACACATTTGTAGAGCGAGTTACGCGGCTTCGCTTTGTTAAAGTAAGTCATCGACTGCAGCGGGAACAATGCGACGGAGTATTTGCATAAAAATGTAAGTAGCGGATGTTACCAAGAAGACATTGCACACGTGCGCAGCGATGGGATGGTAATGCGGAATGCCGGCAATTTCCGCGAAATTTTGCGCAAATCATAGAAGAAATACAGATTTGATACAAAGAAACTAAACACGCGACATATGTAATAAAAATATAATTAATGGTTAGAACTACACGTGTAGAAGTAATTTATCGTTCAAAATTGTCAAAACTTTAAGAATGACCAGTATTTATCTACTTAGTCTTCAAATATCGCTGTTACAGGAAGACGAATGAACATGTACAACTTCCGCATTTTGCGACAACGTATGAGGCGATAGATTTCGGAAAATCGAATGTGGCGATCAAATGTCGCGTAAATCAAGAAAGGGGTATAGTGAATATATTGCTTTCTCTCGCGCAAATAACCTTTATAGCTCTTTTACGCGTGTACGAACTTTGTACACGTGAGAACACATACTCGCGTTCGGCGCAAAAATTCTCCAGTGAAATTTGCATTCAAATATCCACGGTAGCATATTTAAGCCTTAGAGACGACAACTCTCCGTGAATGAAGTGTCGTTGCGCAACGCGCGTCTTAAATTCTCAGAAACACTTCAGTAAGACGGTGTAACGATGATGTTCGTTTAAAGTTACAGTCGATTAGGTTACGAACGGCAGCGATTTTTTTTGCGAACAGAAAGGACGGACAGCGCGACGGCCGCGCGGCATAATAAGCGGATTTGCATAAAAATACCTGCAACCACTGCATAATGCGCACAGGCCGAGAGCGGCATAGGCTCGAAGGACCTTGACGAGGTGAGACGTTCTTGACGTCAACAGCTGTGCGCGAGAGAGTGTGCGTGCCTACGCACTTTTACGACTAACGTGTCGCGCCTTCTCGTGCGAATGCGCACCGAGTGCCCAAAAATGGAAAGCGCAACCCAAAACCGATGAATCATATTGATCGACAGATTTTACAAAAGTTCAGGAGTCAATGATCCTCAAGTGATTTCTTTGACATATGTGTGATTTATCGAGAAGATAAATCAAGATACGAAATAGTTTCGCAATTGGAGAAGAACAATTGCGCAAGAAGATGTTTTAATCGACAGAAATATGATAGATTCAACAAAACTAATCCCGAGCGATGTAAAAAGATATTTAGAAATCGAAAGATCGCTACATAAATTTCGCTACCTTTGATTCACAGAAGAGACAAGTTTTGGAAATAACGAAAATCATTATTAGAACAAAGACAGATTCTCGACGATTACAGATGAAGATTTTGAATTAGATCTTGAAGATTAAATTTCATTGCTACAATGTTTTGACGCATGTTGCACCGCATGGACAAGTAGTGTCTACATGAGAATACTGCTGAAAACGCGACTGTTCCGATCGACATGGCGAGATAAATGAACGATTACAATCTCCAAGGGAGTATTCACTGATACACATGTCTGTCTTTCACAAGGATTGATTGTTGAAGTCACAACTGGCACACTGGAATAATACAACTTCCCACGAGATTATACTCGCGAAGCGCATCACGCATCCTTGTACTTCTTCCCGAAGACACGCCAGGCATTCGCCGCCGCTTCTGTCGAGCGGCACGTGATTCAATATAATTGAGAATCGCTATCGCTCGCGAGGAATACTGCGTATCTCACATCCTGTTGTCGCGCGATCACGTCCTAAGAGTTAATGTGTCATGAGTCTCCTTTTCATTCACCGATTATGCAAGCGCGATTAAGTAATCGCGAATCAAAACATACTTTCACGAGTTATTAGATATCGTGCGCATCAAACTAAGGCCATTGTCTTGTTTAGATTTTCGATTTTCTAGGTTGTAAGAATTCATTCTATATTCATCTATAATGATCATCCTAACGATTTTCATCAAATTCAGTCAAATTGAGCGCAGAATAGATATATTTTATTTATACGTAAAACTATTTTTTAAATAATTCAAAGCTGTTTTCTTTTTTATTGAAATAAGATTCCCTTCTTTCCCGCTCTTGGCATTTTTTGTTTCTTTTTGTCATAATGTTGTTCGATTTTTTTGCTATCTCGAGAGCAAGCGCGTACATACATGTGCGAATGAGCGAGGCGCAACGCGTCGAAAATAGCCGGTTTGTCTACCACAAAACCACAGGGAAAAGTTAGTCGATCCCTCTTCTTCCCCAGATTTCTAACAATCGATACACACGTCTCGCCGGTCGATATTCCAGTATTCCAATACCGGTGTGGCGTTCCGGTATGCCAATCAACTCGTCCTTGACGTGCCACCACGACGACACGTGCGTCGCGTCTCTCAACATGGGGAGAGATTGACGACCGTCTCCGACAAATGGGTGCCGACCGCGTTCCTAAGTGTCTCTCTCTCCTCTCGACGTTTGTCGCTCCCGCACGACGAATGGAGATCGATGCGCGAAATCGGAAAATGCGCTCGACGATATAAAGCCCGGAGAGGTGTTGATCCTTGAGCGCTCAACTAGCGAGAGATCACATTATACGTACGCGATTCGCGATCAAGCATCTACCGCAACGCGCGGTAATTGCCTTGAAGGATGGGATTAGACATGCAACATGGAATTATCAGGTATCTACCGTAAGCGATGAAAAATGATTGTCGGATTTCAATTCAGAATATCCTTCGACGCTGCTAATTCCAGTATCGATGATTTTATGAATGTTAGTGCCTTTAAGTATTGATCTAATATTCTGTACTATAACGCTCCTTCATTTGTATACCCTAATTACTAACGAATTATTGTCGATATATAATCGAGAGGTTATCAATTTGGATTAAGTAGAACTAATATTTCTTGAGCTAAAGCCGCGAGTAGTACGATCGTGCTAATGATCAAGCGTATATCGCATCCGGCCGATGATCATTACGAAGTAAATCATGACACGTCAACCGTGTCTCGGAATTGCCACTACAAAATCGCGCATTGTAAAATCCGCGCATATCGCGGCAAGTTCGTAAACTTATCCCTTAAAAGTCAGACCGCGTAATATATTATAGTACTTTCCGTGTGTGTTACACGTCACGATGGAAAACTGCTTTTAATTGCGCGCCGGTGTACAACACACAATACGCCGTCGCGCGTAAATAAAATACGATCGTGATAACTCATTGTGTCGATATCATCGCGCAAAGGAGAAGTGAAGTGCGAAACAACATAAAAGACGATCGTCGTGTCGTCCTAATGCGCGTCGTCGGTTTAAAATAAACTACATCGACACGTGAATCAAACAACTTCGCGACCAAACAAATGTCATTTAAAAAAGAAGTCTTTGTCTTTTATCAGTTTAAAGTTTCTCGAATATTATCTATGTATGCCAAGGTACGCGTGTGAAAAATGTATGTCACATGAGTTAATGAGTTGCAGTTAATTACGCGTGTTATTTATAGCTCTATTTATTAGCAATATGTTTGTAAACTCGAAATAATGATACATACACGCAGCACATGCATACACTCTCAAATTGGAAGAAGTTAAAAAATTTTTGAAGTTAAAAAGTTTTAAATATATTTCCAAAAAAACCGCACAAAATAAAACGCAAATTAAAAAAGTAGAAAATAATTACTGAAAGATATTGTCCGTCAATTTTTTCGCGCGCATATAACAGCGCGTAATTACGCGTGAGTATTTTTATCCAACAGCATTGTTTTATCTGTTATTTTCTGCCGTCTGTAATTTCGTGGAAGATTAAACACGCGAGACGCAAGGAGCGCGCGCGCGACAACGTGCTCACCTGTGTCTCTCACATAGAAAACGCGCGCGGCAATCTCGGCGACGGAATCTATCGCGCGTGTCGGCGCATGAATAATACGTAGTATGAATGTGATGTCATTATTTCCATTGATATTTCTGCCGGATGAAAGCGAATTTAAGTCTAAGATTATGGGAGGATTACGAATGAGGCTAAATCCCCGTGCGATCGCAAAAGTAATTTTGCAAATGTTAAAAATATATTTTCTTCATGTTTTTATTCATCGAATATAATCCGTTTTTATTATCGACATGTCTGTCAGTATGTATCATATTTTCTTATATAAGCATATAAGAAAAATTAAATAATTATCGTAATAACCGGTCTCTTTTTTTTCAATTTTAATTAATTTTCAAAATAACAGTCTGTTTTGTTAATCGTAACCGCGCACTTACCGCGTAAAAAAATAAATAATGTATACGAAGTGTCGGATAATGTACAGCGTGAAGCGCCTCGTATAATGATGCATAGATATATGAAGTCATTACGACATTACCGATATTTTTTCCGTAATAGAGATGATTTTCCAAAGATTACACCGGCGGGTCGTGAGAGAACCTTGACTCTCTCTCTCTCTCTCTCTCTTTCTCGCCCTCTCTTTCGTCTCTCTCTGTCTTTCGATCGGCTCTATCGTCGTCGTTACGTGAAGTAGCCACGCCGCGAACACACGATATGTGTACGTCGGTTGCGAAATCACGAATGCACTAGGAGTGCAGAATGCGGTACGCGGAATACTTTCCCGAAGCGGAGATAAAGAACTATTCGCGAATAAAGCATCGGCGTATACACACACTCCGTTGTAAGGATAGGGCATATCTCCAAAAAAGAAACGCCACTCGCTCGCGAATGTGTCGCGCGCTGAGAGAGTTCAGATGCGCTCTCGAGATTTAACGCTTTTTCTCTTTCTCTCGTTCTCTCGCCGCGAGATCGCGGAACAGAGACTACCCTGTGTGTACGTGTATGTGTCGGCGGGTATTGCGACATCGCTAATGCATCGTGAGTGCAGAATGCAGCCGTGGATGCACTGCTAAACTACTATCTAGCGGAGGCGAATAGAGAGAATACGGGGAATTTACTCCCGCGAACACAAGTTTCAGATGCCAACGCGAATTTTTAAAGCTTACACACACGGGGACGCGCGAACACAGTGTATATAAACGATCGCTGACAACGAGTGCGCGAGTTTTGCAATATAATTAAAAAAAAAAACTCCAACGCGTATTGTTTGTTTAAACAAAAACATAAAATATGAATGTGATAAACGATTGCAAACGTTTATATGTAATGTAAAAATTTTGATTTTAAATCAATGATAATTACGTAGAGATAGATACGCGTTAAATTAATGCAAAATTTACTTTGATTTATCAAACATTTGAATTATTTATGGTACGAAATATGCGCAAGACTTCACAGAGAGATTTTTTGACGCAGACTTTCATTATGCAGTGCAGAAAGGAAACATGTAATGCATATAGATCACCGGGTGTAAGTATCGTGCTACATTATTCCACCGGAATGCTCACGGAATAACAAGAGAAACAGGAAAAGCTTGTGGAATTTACGACTCTATCTTTCCAGTAATACAATCGACCAGACTGGAAGAATACAATCGACACCGCGTAACACTTGTATTACTACGGTGTAACAAATATTTAAAAAATATAATTAAGTGTAATATTAAATATAATTAAGTATAATTAAATATAATTGTATAGAAACTAAAGCCTTCGCTATCTAGTTTTACATCAAGTCTAAAACTTTACGAACCATTAAATTAAAAAAAACTCTGTTATTTATCCTGGCATTATTAATATATTTTCTTCTAGATCTTGTTTTTGAAATTTTTGTTGTTAATAAATATTAAACAACTTCATTATATTCTCATATATTTTCAATTAATAAATTTTAGAAAACTCAAATGATAATATACTTATTTACATCGAATGTCAACATACGACATTGTCTTTCTTCCTCCAAAAAAAATCACCGACATGAAAAATCCGAGATTTCCAAGAAAATCTCGCAATAAGAAAAACGCGTACATATATTACACGTACAATCACATATCGACTGTCGACATTGCAAAATCTTTAATGCATAGAAGTGAATAGAATATACTACAAGTATAAACACACACAGACACACGAGCGGATCTTCTTCTCTGTATATATCAAACGACATTCTCTGTTACCGAGAGACAATGCGACGATGCATTGCCACAGTGTCTCACGTATGTATCACTTACATCTTCTTATGTGACGTTTGACCACACCGTAGTGTAAACGCTTTCGACACTACAAGCAAGCTTTTAAAAAAAAGACTCTCGAGACTTCTTTCTGTTCTTCTTCTTTTCTCTTTCTCTTTCTTGCGATTATTCTTCTCTTACGTAATTCTACGCGCTTCATTAAATTTTTCCCGCGGATCGGGGAAACACGCGACCTCTTTTTTTGACGTTTTTATTCGCGCCTACTAATTTTTATCTTCCTAACGACGGCGATACGTTGCGCACGCGAGGGGCTCTCACGATAAATCACGATACACATGTGTATATTATTATACAAGAGAATACGAAACCCAACTAAAAGCAATATATTTTTCAACACGCTTCTCGGTCGTCGAACTCGACGAGAGAAAAAGTCTCGTTTGCGCACGTTTGTGTGTGTTGTGAAAATTTATCGAATTCCGTTACGTGAAGTTAATACGTACGTTGAAATCTTTACGATTACGATTAAAGATAACACTCGAGCATAATTCAATAATACGAACGCTGTGATGTGCTTGCACGTAGGATATAAATTATTTTTTTGGACAAGATTACGCCAGGGAAAGAGTCTCTTTAACTGTATTATGCAATAATTCGTACGATTTATTTGTGAATGAAAAGTTTTATTCTGATAAAGTGTTCACCGCGAGAGACGGTAACGGGCGAGGTTCAAGATTCTTTTTCCGATAGTGTGTCGCTAATCTCAAACCGACGACGGGAGTTTCTACGTCGAGGTGCCGCGTGCGAATAGTCTGCAAACGCGCGGACGAGGAAGGATAAATAATTCGCCAGATATAAACGCGCATTTCATCGATTCTCCGCTAGAATTTAAAGAATCCCAATACAGAACCGAGAGTAGTCTCGCGATTCTATCTTACAATAAATACTTCTACGCAAGCTAGTTTTTCTCAATTATTTAAGTCACCGCGTTGCACGTATCGCGCGGTTACGCAACAACATACACGTTTGTAACCGCGAACTTTTTCTCGTTTGCTCTCTAACCTATCTTGTTTTTTCGACTTTGACGTGCAACGTATCCCATAAATCTCTCGATATAGAATACATATTTGTACGCGTTGAATCAATAGTTTTTTAAATTGCGTATAGATATATTAAATTAATAAAAAGCTTATTGAAAAGAATCGTATCAGTATTTAGTGAAACGAAATTTCAACAAAGGAGAAATTGTCTTAATTAACTAAATTACTTAAGTGTTTCGAGAAATTTATTTTGATCTTACCAAAGCCTATCTGTTTTTTTACGCAAAACAATTCGATTGTTGTTACTTGCAGACGCCGAGCAATCGACTTTGGTGCTACATGAGCGATAGGAGTTTCCTTCGAAAAATCCTACCGTGGAATTCGTGACGCACGAACGCCACATGAAGCGTGAAAGTACTATGAATACGAGTGGCCATGTGTATACTCACGTGTACGCGCGTGTGTGCACGAGAGAATCTAGGCACTCTCTTATCTGCATGGGCGTATATCGGGCGTAAAAATGTGTCTGGCTCACTTACCCGTAGAAACGGATAAATAGTTCGGATATAAATTATTACTGCTCTTCCTAGTCTCGCGATATAATATTCGCACAAGGAAATCTTTGTCGAGTAAAATTGCAACGTTTAATTTTGGTCCTGACGTAGAGTCGTCGGAGAAAATCTAAACGAACGCGACACACGACAGACGTAAATAAATCAAATAAACACGCCTTTTGATAGATCGATTGCGCAGTGCGTTTTTAACTCATGAGCCAAATGCTACGTCTTGTTATATCGGATAAAATAGATTCATAGATATATATCGCGTTAAATCAGCAACGCTTATATGATGATTGGCGTGTATCAATCAGCTTGTAAATGTATACAATATTCACACGTAACTGCATTGTTGTATGATATTAAGTAGTTCAAAAACATTAAAATATAGACAAAAAAAAAAGTTTTTTCAAGTGTCAACTAAAAAATTTCTTTTTTTCTACATATCTATCTTCTATTATCAATATATTTATCGGGCTGCTTCGGAATCTTAATGAAGTAAACAGAAAAAAATGTCGATAAAACGTATCGATAGAAAAATGACGCACGTGTCTGCAATAAATGAATGTAATTTCTATTACACAAATTCACCGACATAAAACTAGCAAACGATTCATATTCTCTGATACGCGCGTAGCAAAAATTTCTCTTGTCAAAACTGACATTCACTAATTACCAGACAAGATCCATAAGATCGATCGCGCGCTTTTTTGCAGACGCTCGCTATCACATTACGTATACGAGCCGAGAACATCTTGTCAATGTTTGCATTCCTTTTCTCCGCGTGGAACAACCGCAGCATTGAGTAACCCCCGATCGTGCAAAGGAACAATTAATCGTGTAAGATGGAAAACGCGCGCAACTGTGGCGCGGGCGCGCAGGAATGCGCGTGATGTGCGTAACATCGGCAATCAGGGTCGTGATTGCACTACACGGGAATCAAATTAGCATTGAGCACCGGCCATTAGAGCTCCAGAACGGACGGAAAGATACACAGAGCGAACGATAGGCGTAGATATTTGCCGATGATTGCGGGAGGAGACGCGCGGCAAACAAGTCCAATGCGGCCTTTTACGTAACATTTTATCCTTGTCTCTCGTAGATCACTCTCTGGTGTAGAGACACAACGACAAATGCAATCGGTATCTTTGGAAATGCGTATGCTCGCAAAGAGCAAACGATAACAAGAACGTTGTGCTGCCGCAAATAGTGCGTAACTCTTACTCCAGAAAAATATATGATTCTAACTCTCTTTACGCGCATTTTATGGAGCGCTTCAAAATTTGCTGACAACAACAAATTTTGTAACAACAATGACACACTCTACATTTCGTCACGTTTGAAATGTTCTGTATCATATTTTTTTGTGAAAATATAGAGCATTTATTGTAATTTTGCCTTTTATTTTACGTACAAATAGAATTTAATTAGAACCTTGATTGAACAATATATTATTATTGAATAATATTGGTAATTGATTGATAGTGATCGATTTTGTGATTAATTGATGCTTTGAAACTTCAATCATCAAATTGGACTGTCGCTACGTGCGTAAGAAGCGCAATGTACGTATTGTATATGCGTGTACAACACACCATACATATGTTGCACGTGTAAACTACGAATCAAATACGTGTTTCCCTTCGTGCGCTATTCTTACGGAAAGATAAAAGTCTTCACGGCATGCAAATGCGGAAAACCTTTGATAATCAATCGCCCTATTGTTTTTGTGTCGATTGGAAATCGATAAATAGGAAGTGATTTAACGGCTATTATTTCTCTGCGTGAGGTTTGTTGCGCTTGATGAGTTATTGTCGGGAACTCGATATACATTTTGTATTTACGAACAGAAATATCGACTCTAAGAGAAGGCGAACATTGTTTTGCTTCTTTCTAGTCGCGACCCACTTTTTCTTGTCGAAAATACGGGAAACGCTCTTGCGTAAGAACATATCCGTTAAAAATCGTAACATCGAGTTATTAACAGAAGGTTGTTGCGAAGTGCGAGTACGTAATTTCGAAGACTTCGAGCGCGTTCAGCGAAAATCGGAATGTATCGGAACGTTTATCGTGTGCCGCGTTCGCACTCCAGCACCCACTTGTGTGCCAGCAGCATTTCTCGAATCGCCAACGCATGCGTAATTACGGGACATTAGCAGCACGCGCGGCACGCACAAACGAATGCGGTGCACAAACACGACCGAAAGTTCAGGAAAGGATATCGGTAAAAAAGCGACTTTACGATGAATCACCGAATGATTTTATGGCCCCGGTTCCGCGCGTTCTCTGCGCGCCTACTAATATTAGGACAATTTTCTGCAAAAATTCCTCGGACAGAATCGCCTTTATTATAGGATACCCTGTAATCAGCGGTCAATATTCGTAAAAGAGTATCGCAATAAAACTCGGCTCGTATCAAAGTCCGAACGATTATTGGAATTTCGGTACGATAACGAACAGTGTCCTTGCCGAGTGTCCTCTGCCAAAAAGAAAGTCTAACAATCCTAAGCGCTATCCCGATGGCCATAATATTTTCGGCAAACATAGTCTAAAGTGAAAAGACACTATTTATTATGGAGAATAGGGTTCGCGTGCTAATGAAGCAGATTTCACAACACGCAGCTAGGACAAGCCATTAGCGTTAATATTTTTTGTTATATCACTTGATTTTTGCAGTGAAATCCTAATTGATAATGTTTAGCTAAAAGATCAACACAAAGAAAATCTCAGCTACTATGCAAAATAATATTAAAAATAAATAATATATTAAAATAAAGAATAAAATTTTGTTTTCAACAAAATCTCGCGTGAAATATGTTTCAATTATCATTTAGATAACAAAATTAAAGCTGATGATGTGCAATTTTTTTCAAGAAATCTGATATTATATTTACAGAGACATTGAGATTCAACTTTAACTCAAGCAATATTCTTTGTTTCCATTCCCAACATTGCCTCATGCAAGATCGTAATGAGGCTCGATGTAGAGATACGAGCGCAAGAGTGAAAAAAAATGCACGTGTATGTATGCATGTATGTACGAAGTAATTGATAGGTACGTGACGAGCACTGAGATTCAATGAAGCCCAAGTAAATATAACCGCTAAAATGGCGCGACTCAATCGCATCACGATAAAAGCGCAGATAAAACTTCAATTTGAACATAGCTTTCTCCCGTTCATTATCCTCCCGACCGTTTATATTCAACAATCGAACAATCGCGTAATTTACATACGCATCGATTAACGTTTAAACTTCGCTTACGCTTTGTTCTGCGCATATACTCGTATAATTATGTATACTTAACGCAAATATCCAACGAATATATTTTTATATTCTATATATTTATACAATTTTACTTTTTTAAAAATCATAATATCCACGGAGAATTAATTAAGCTATTTCAGATTAGCTGTCGCGAGAAAAAGCTTTGCAAGCAGTAATTTAGCCACAACTTTGATACAATTACCATCTATTATATTAAGCTATTTCCTAGACAGCATGTATTTACAATTTTACAAAAATATTCTAACTGATTCGACTAGCAAGTAGCGGCTTCGCGTGGTGAGCTTTTGCGCGTCGTGCGTAATTTACTTGTCAGCGCGAACGAAATAATAGGATATTAGTTTCAGATCAGGTAAAAACACTTATGTTATTTCCTTCTCTCGCGCGCGTGTGTGTCGGCTAATAAACGTGTATATGTGTATGCAACGAATGAGAATCGAACTTACTGGATAACCGGCATAACTACCATGAACTACCATGAACCTTCGCGCATTCTAATCGCGGCAGCATCGTAAACGCGGCTATCGCACAAGCATCACTTTCTCCGTTCCGTTAACCGACCATCTTTTTTAACTTTTCCTAACTGAAGACACAGACGTGCCATAATCGCAGTTATCTATCCAAGAATAGCTGCGATCGTTGGAAACTTCACACATCACTTATGCAAGAAAATTAAAATTATGTATTAAAAAGATAGAATATTCTTTTGAATTAAATAACGTAAGTAAACCTAAGCAAAAGAGCATCTTTTGTTACGATCTTTTTCACTTGTACTTAATGTTTTGTGCACAGTATAAATAAATCACCGAAGTTCTTCGCGTGAGATGAAAAATCTTCACGCAGTAAAACTCCAACTGATAAGGAAAACAGCGAGAAATCGTAACAAATACTTTCCTGCGCGTACACGTGCGTGTAAACATTATCGATCGTAATTACAACGTAAATCACGAAGACCGCTTATCGCAACGATCGTCGGGAGGATTTCGCCCGAAGACTCGTCAGGCGGCAACGGTCCACGCGTTCGCGATATTAGCAATGATATTAGCGATTACCGTTTTGTATTACACACAAGAGCGCCGTTGCATATGTACAGAAAACAGTCGTTGTGCATATATATGTGTGTATATAAACGTATATAAAACTTCGTTTAACCCTCTGTGGTTGAATATCCCCATTTAACTGACCGCGAACTTTTACTCTTTTGATGCTTGCATGTGTCGACGCCTAGTCGCGCCGCAATTATCCGTTTGGAGTTACGAACGAATTGTAAACAGGCAATCTACTTTGACGTTGCATACACAGCTGATACCGTTAACTCTTTTCTTTATTACTTCTATTACGCGTTGATGCTCCCGTAGTGATTTATATATTAGCCCACGTTAGAATTACAGGTTTAATATATGAGAACTCGTTCGAGTTATATTGGTATGATTATCTCTCGAACAACTCTCGTCTTTGAGAAATAAAACTAAACGTTACGCTTTTTGTTTTTTATTTTACGGAATATTGCCGCGGAATCATTTATAGGAGCGCTTCCTCGAATGACATAGTAAAGCCACACACCAGAAAGTGATTCTACCGTAAAATTATTAGACTTGAACGAGTCGGAAATGTGTGTCACTGTGTTTAAAAAAAATCTATGCGGTTTAAATATATATCTTGTGTTTCGCGCGCAGGAAATATCTCAGAAAATTATTCACGGTCATAAAACATGAGGCGCGAGAAATTCAGATTCTTCTCTCGGCAAATTAAATTAGATCTCTTTGAGTTAAAAGTGCGCGTACGCTGCTCGAAGTTTTGCGTAACGAACGCGCGTTCCGGAAAAAAAAAAAAACAAGTCCACGACCACAATAAAGCGAGCACACGCGCGTCGATAATGCACACGCGCGTCGTCGTAAAATCAAATCGGTTCTACATTCGCTTCTAACCCACGCTAAATTGTCGACCTAGTTCGCGAGATCCGAGAACAAAACGAAGACAGAAGCGCCACAGATCGGGAAGAGAGAAAAAAAAAGTTAGGTCGCGCTTGCCATTTTACACGCGCGTTAGAAAGCACTGGTCATCGATCACGCTTTCTTCTTTGCGACCGATTACGTGTAAAAAAAGCGTCAAGGTTCAATGAACGACTCGTGTAACGTGTGTATACATATATATGACGCCGACGCGCTTCTTTCTCTCCGAGTACGTATCCGCGCACTTCCTTCATTGTGATTACCGCGAAAACGCGAGAGAAGCCAATCTATTGGGAGATTTATTTCCTTTCTTTCTTTCGTACGATGGGTATAAAACTTACTTCCGCCCTAGTACGCGCCGCGCAAAAGTGCAAGTGAAAACGATGTTTTGAGCGTTAATTAGCACATACGTCTGCAGTGCGTTTTTTTTGCGTTACGCGAGAAATAATATTTCACGAAGTTGATTTTAAAACCTCGCGAAAGTATATGTATGTAAAATACACACTGAATGAATACATAGTGAATGATGTTTGATATATTTTTCTGTGTTTACAAAAATTTTTTTGATAGTCTAAGATTTTTCTTCGAAATATTTTTACAACTTGTTAGAATAACTTTTTGTTCAGCATTTAATTGACTGACGCATGTGTGTAAATATTTGTCAGTATAATACGTGAAAAATTGGCCAATTGCAGAAAACAGAGAGAGAGAGAGAGAGATAGATAGAGAGCGGGGGAGAAAAAGAGAGAAAACAAGATATGCAGAATTTCTCTGTAGGGAGAATGTTAAATACCGTTTGTAACACCTCTTACTCTTGTGTACACTTAATGTGTAACACTTAGTTCGTTGTACGCGCCATATATTAATCGCCGAAGTCTGTAACGCGTTTCGATTTCTACCTTGGAATTTGCACCGGCTTCCTCATGCAAATTTACATTCGTATTTCTTTGCGATGTCAACTACGACCAACCGAGTGGAAAATGACAACGATACTTATTCCTTTATCGGAAGTACTTTCGCATTCGTGGTAAATAATTGAGATCACTTTTACATTTGTTGTTTTCTCAAATTATAAACAACATAATTATACACACCCTGAGCGTCAGATCTTATCTTCATTATTGCAACTTTGATTTTCATTATTCAAAGCTTTATTCGTACAGTTTTTTATTTACGAGATAACTTAAAGTCGATATAGTTGTGCAACATTTGGATGCGACGTAAAAATAAAGGTATTATAACAATACAAGTAAACACTATGAATTCGTGATTTTCAAATAAATGTAAAATTTCTCTCTATATAAGAATATTTTTTCAATAGATTTAGAATCATAGAATATCGAAATTATAGAGACGCACATAAATCTTACAAAATACGGCTTTTACGTTGTTAGTCACTTTATTAGTATTTTCAGTGCGAATAAGATTTAACGCTCAGCGAGAGAATTGCCGCTCGCGGTTGACAAGCATGCCATTTGTAAATCAACGTGAGCACTCACCGTGAGCTGCGTCTTGTCAGGTGCAATTGCCGTGATCTCGACCGGTCTCGGTTCGGGCGGGTTCGCTCTGCTGAGAATCGCAGCCGGCATTTTTGCGACGAGGGACAATCTCCTGGTGAGCCGTCTGCCCAATTCCGCACGCCGACGTACTCTGATGCGGGGCCCGGTGCCCTTGTAACTTCCAAATTCCATTCTCGTCGTCGTGTTGTTACTTGTCACGTGATTCTTCGAATGAACATTGTGTGTTCCCGCAAAAGTTCATTCTGCAAACTCCAAGTTCCGTGCAAACTTCGAGACACGTCTCATCGATTTTGCGCGTGTACGGACGGCAAGAGATCGAATTGTCCAAGTTTCAGGGTTACCGGCGCCATTTGCATTTCCGCAATTTGAAAGTTGACTTATGCCAGCGCGCGAAAAATCACCGACGGTTCGCGCGCGTAATCCGCGCTTCTCGCGAAAACAAAGTACCGTCGTATCTTCGAATTTTTAGTCTCTCTTGGATAACAATCGCGGATAAATCTCTCTACGGCGACGTTTCGAGACACACCGCGGACCGAAAGTGTGCACGACGACGTAAAAACCGACTGGATGCTGCGCGCACACAAGCCTCCCTCGCAGCGGCGCGCGGCGAAGAGGGGCGAAGACGCGCGAAGGGAGCCGAGGACGCAAAAATACCTATGTTCATACACCTGTACGCGCACGCGCGACGTTCAGGTCGCGCACGAGCGCCTATTTCTCTCTCTCTCTCATTCAACTCTTGATTCGACTCTTGATTCTCAACTTTCTCCCTTCGTCCTTCCGTCGAAGGTTCTTGAAAAATCGAGGCGCGGAAAGAGGAGCGTCCAAAGGGTTCTTGCTCTTGTCTTGACGCTTGCTCGTTCGGTTTGCCTGACGCGCTTCGACTGAAATTGAATCGCGGCGGTCTCCTACCACGCGGTCCGTGCGACCACCACTAACTAACCTACCTACGCGCCCCGGCCGCACCACTTCTCCTCTCTCCCTCGTCCGCCCGTTACGACGTGCAAGAAGCCGCGCACCGTTGGTAAACAAAACGTATTCCCCGCGGGAGATTAGAGTCGTCCGGTGGCGACTGAGCACTCGCAAATGATGTAACGGGTGCGCGCGAGATCTCGGTCAGTTTACCTGTTAAATGCCCGGACTAATTGCACCGATACGTATTCGAGAATGGTGTTGCTCCAGTCCGCAATAAAACGTGACAAATTCGCGTACACATCGCGACACGCTCTCGGTAACAGTTCGATTATTGACTTATTTTCGACCATCTCCGATTAACTTAATCGATCGATTACTCTGTCGGAGTCGACCAATCGTATTGACTGAAATAACCATTGCGGGTGACTAGCAATCGATCAATTTCGTCAAAGTTAAGTAGAAATATACCACGGCAAAATTTGGTGTTTCTTCTCGCGGAAGTCGTTATTTCCGCAAAGTGCGTAAATTTTCAAGCGTGAAAATTCCCGACGACGCAACGTGCGGTAAGAAGTCGCGAAACGATCAATGACTGATTTATATCTACGAGTAAATAGCGTGACGGCGTCGTTGACAGAAGCATCCTAACGACGCATCACGATGTCGTGATGTTCCCTTCCTCGCCTATAAATAACGAAGACCTATTAGAAAGCGCATTTCTACGCCGATCGCGTCGAACGTTCTGATCGGTTGCATAACGCCGTCATATGTCACTTGGCATTATATCTATCGAAGCTTGTAAACATTTAAATGCGATTTATTTACATAGGGGATGTACCAGAATAATAAGATAAACTCGAAAGTTTATCTTTTTAATTCTGGTTTTTAATTCTATGTCTAATTCAAATTTTTTAACTTTATGTAATCTATTTTTTAATCTAGTTTTTAATTATACATATAACATATGACATAGTTGTAAATACATGTTTCTTTTTAGATATTTCACACTTTAAGTAATCAAAATGTAATCGAAAGTTTTTAATGTACACACTTTTTCAGAAATAAATAAATTGTAAATTGAATACGCGCGCGCTTAGCTAATAACATAATGGTAACATAATAATTCAGAAATCGGGTCTCAAGAGTAGCGTATATCAACTAATAAAATGCGCGCGAACTTCCTGTATTAAGGCACGAAATGTTATTTCCTGGAAATTATACAATGTAGTTATTATGAAATGATAATGTGTGTGTGTAACAACTCAGGAAGAAAGAGTGATATAGTAGGATATATCAATCGGATTAAGTTAGAATTTCCAAGTCTCAAATTAGACTGATATAAAAACGCAGATTCTTTGAAACATTAATAAAAATGCCTTTTGCCTAATATAACAGCGTTTGTAAAATATATAAAATTAATAAAAGGATAAAAGAATCCGTGAAATTGAGATTGGCAAATGAGATATTGCCGATTTTCAATTGCTTGTGTGTGTTGAGAAATTGATTTAAGTATCAGATCTAATATTTGTCGATGCACAAAGGAAAGATTGTATTTGAAAAGATCTCAAAGATTTTGCAGGATGTTATTTGTCTTGAGAAAAGTTAGTGAAATCGACGGATGTGTTTTTTTCTCACCGAGAAGTAGCTATTCAACGAGAAATGAAAAGACCGAATCTTTATATGCGTTTGTATACAAATTGAAACTAGCGGAAATGACGCGGTTTTTTGTGCACTTCTCTCACCTTTGACTTTTCTACGCGACTTCGCTTATGAACATCTTAGTATTGTTATAAGAGAAACACACAGCGTTTGTTACTTGAGTATAAACTAACAGATTGGAGTCTTTTTAAATTTAGCAAGTTAAACATATTTTCTTTTTAAAAAATTCCAAATTTAAGGTTTTTTATATTTACATATTAAAAACCTGAAGTTTAGAGCGAATTAAAAAAAAAAAAAAAAAGAGTACTTTCAACTAAATGATACAACAAACTTTTACTGGTTTTAATTGAAGCGGATTTAATCGCTCTAGAAACTAAACCCGTTTTTTGAACAAAAACGCTATTTGAGAAATGAGAAAAAGAAATACATCTTTCAGTAACTCCATCTAACATATTATTTGAGAATTAGATAACACTGTATGTACAACATATTTTTTACTTAGTTTTCAAAAAGGTGATTTTCATAGACTTTGATAGCACTGTATTCGAATGTGATCTCAGAATTTATATATACATTACATACATTATATATTACATCTCAAACAATAGGAACAAGCTTGAAAAAAGTTGATAATAATATTACAAATAACAGAAAAAATATATTGCATTTTATCAACAGTATTATATACATTTTGTATTCTTATATCTTTTGTACTGAAAAAAAGAAATAAATTGTATTGTGTAATCCTAGAATGTTTATATTTTTATTATTTTTTAATCTCAGAATGTGATATCTCACTATTTGTAATGTTCATATCAAACTCAATAACAAAAAAAAATAGCATAGCGAAAATTTTATGAAGAAATTTGGAAAATACTTGATTATTCACTTCTGAAATATAACAATATTTTAAAACATAATAATTTTTTTTGTTAAATTCTCTGATAATTTTATACTTAATATTTATGTATATATACATATCATAAATTAATATGTGTATATACATATCATAAATTAATATTTATATATACATATACATTAATATTTATATATATATATACATATATATATACATATCATAAAATAGTATTTAAATTAAATTAAATATTTTTTAATAATGTATATAAAAAATCAGGTACTTTAATATAGAAAAACTTCCCTTAGTTTTGTTAAGAAACATTTTAATTGTGCTTAATATCTATTGTCTATGATTATTCTAGTCTTTCTTGTTTATTTACGTCATTTCAATCCGAGTATATTGCGCGCCTACAACAGAGAAAAGGACAATTTATATTAACATATATTTCTCAGTTTTAATACAATATGTTATAACACATAAAAGTAAAATATAGATTTACCGTTACAAAAACAGCACTAGCATTCTCTGCAGCACGACTTAAAGCCTCATCTGGTTTAACCGAACTAGAAAACAGCGTGTGTATTTGTACAGCTTCTTTTATTCGTGCTTCTAAGAATTTCCAGGTCTCTTTATGATCCTCACTACTATCTTGGAGCATGTATAATTCAGTAGCCTTATAAATGATTGCTAATGCCATTCTCCTAGTGTACCAATTGAACTACTCAAAGTGTAACAGCAAGTTTAGTCAATATTTAATCAATATGTTAATATTTTGTCTTATGTAATTAAATAATATAATTAAATTAAGTATATAATTATCAACGCTAGAGAGGAGAACAACTTACATTAACGGACCTATCGCCAACATAATAGCAGATATCATCGACTAAAGTTAACAAATTTGCTAGAGCAATCGGTACGTTCGGTGGTAAAGTCATAATAGCCAGTGCTTGCGGCCATGTTTTCTTGTAGGGAATCACCATTCTTAATCGGGTTTCCACAGCATCGTAAACTTGTTGTTCTGCAGTTTTCCGTGGACTCGTAGGATCTTCTTTAATGCTCAATGACATTTTTTGCAGAGTCTCGTTTAGTTCACGATTACACATGAAGTAAAAGTGATTCACTAAATCCGCGCCACCGTTTGGAAATAATCCGTGTATCACACCCGGATATCCGATCGACTCAGCACCTTTGACAGCATAATTTTTGATTAAATTGTTTTATTTCTTTTTGTGTCAAAATAACATGCATATGTCAGTAACAAAAACTTAAAGATGTAGATAGCAATCAAGTTTTACATGTAAGTTTACAAACAATCAATATATAATCAATATTCTTGAAAATAATAGTTGCGTGCGTAAACATTATTTCTAAAGTACATTTTTCAGCTTTTTTTCTATGAATTTAATTCGTTTTCTATAAATTTAATTCATTTAATTAATATGATAAAACATTGATTTTTCAAGATATATACATATATATGTAAAATGAGAATTATTGTGGATTAAATTACCAGCACTAATAGCCTGTTTGCTCCAGCCCATATCGGGAACGAATTTTAAAGAAGCACCAAGTATTTTTGTTTTAATATTTTTTTCATATTCTTCATCACTTTCTTCATGAATAGGTTGTTGCGATTCTTTTTTATTATCAGTATCAGACTGATCGGCTAACAAAGTCCTAGAAGTCCATAAATGTCTGAACCCTAATAAAATCATACATAATATCTACTTTTATAAAATTATTTGTACATATATGTATATATATAAGAATTTATAAAAACTATAACATATCTTACAGACAAATACAGAAGAGAAAGATGCTAAATGAATAAGGTAGAAAATAAATATGGTAGAAAAACAAACTTCTATTAAACAATGAATAATTAATTAATAATTTATCATAGAAATTGGGCAAGAGTTTTTACAATGATTGTTTTTGTTTTTACATGTATTTTGCGAATATTATATATTTCTTAAAATTCCTGTTGATAATTTTTGCCAGTTTCTATACATTCATTAACTCGAATTAGAATGCTCTCCATTACATCTAAACCATTAATTGCTCGGTGACAGAAAGAAATTTTTTCTGGCAATGGCATGACTGGCAACTGTTGACCACCAATAGTTAGTGTGGTTTCTGTATCAATTTCCTTTAGCATATCGTAATCAGGTATCTTGGTATAATTTTTTTTCTGTTGTTCCAAGTCTCTCATCTTCACTCTCCAATGTGCTTTACATAAATCTATTCCCTCTCTCAATGGCTTCAAATAATTATTTTTTAGCTCATTTGTAATACACCAAATACCAGTCTCATTATGTTTGTCTTTGATATATAAGAATCGCAGTAGATTCAGCGTAGTAATGACCTCATCTGATATTTCTACTAAATCTGTAGAACTTCCATGTGGCAAGTTGCAAGCTTTTTTCAACATTAGTTCCAAATTTTTTCCCAGAAACTGAGGATTTTGCGGAGTTGAGTTGAGACACTCAATGATCGAAGATTTGAATATATTAGTGATTAAGCTCATTAAACCAGAACTAATTTCACTAATTTCATACAAATAGGAGAGAACAGAATATCTAGCTCTCATGTTAAATATCTCGATATATTCTTGGAAAACATGCAGTGCTTTCTTTCGTTCAACTTCATTGTTGCAGTAAACCATTATGTTAATAAGTGGTTTAAATAAATCTAAATATATTGATAGTTCTAATACGTCCATATCAACAGAACGAGGTAGAATACGTTTTACAACAATTTCCATAAAAGTTAGTGCATTAGAGATTAAAATCTCTTCTTCTTCGCAAAATAATATTTTAAAAAAATGCATGCATGTTTCAAGGATATAATAAGGATTATAAACTTGTGGCACATTCCGCCAAAGGTTCTTCTTGGTAATTACATGAAAATAAAAATTAGCATAAGCCAGATTCGATATATTATCCTGCTGTTGAAAGAGTATACTGCGCTTATAGCTGTCTATGTGCGAAATATCCTGTACTTGTCTTTGAATAGTTTTTTTACGATTACTAATGATATTCAAAAAACATAATATATCTTCTGTGAGACAAAATGTGAGTGTTATCATTTCTTCAACCAGTTTCTTGTATGTTTCCTTTTGTGTGCTTTGTTTGTTGATATAACAAAAAGGTTTTCCATGTAGAAAAATAAGAAAACTCAGAAGATAGTCGCCAAGTAAAGATCCTTCTTCAAGTGTATGATTAATCTTTACTGCTTCTTGTATTATTGGTTCCAAGAACCATATGATGTGTTTATATACTTTCATAATTCTGTTGCTAACAATATCTTCATCAGTGGTACTACTTGGCAAAGGTAACTCTTCAATATAAGACTTGATAGTACTAAGACACCATTCAATAGTTTTGCTCTTGTCATTCATTTTTATCATACATATTCTTAATGGTTCTAACATAGCACAGAGTTTAGTATCATCATTCGAAAATTCTATGTGTTCCAGAAGCTCCAATACAGTCTCCATGGGATTATACTTTTCTGCTATAATGATTAATACAGTCTTACAGCATTCAAATAATTCTTGCTCATATTGTGCATTGGATTCAGTAAGATAGTTAGTAGCAACAGACACAATCTCGCTCATTGAATTGTCAATTATTTTAGGATTTTCGGTTGTAAACAATCTGAGAACTTCTTCAAGCTTGCGATCTCTCAGAAGATCGGTGAAACGTTTAACAAATGTTTGCGACATTTTCTTGATTAAGTTTTTACAAGCAACACGATGTGCAGAAAATAAGTAGTTTTAAATATGTTTTTTTATATTATTTTATTTTATATATGTTATTGCTTTATATATGTTATTGCTTCTTTTGCGCGAAATGTAAGTCACTTTCCGAGATTTGGCAAACAAAAGTACAAATAAAGAAAAAATGTTTTTTTTCCTCTTTTTCTTTAAAGTGAAAACGTTGCTGTTTTCTTGAATTTTCACCACGCCTTTTCCCGTATCTGAAATTTTTTGACACTCCTTTTTTTTCGGTTTACGTAACTTCAGCCACGGCAAGCACTGACTCCGTTTCCGAGAGAGGTTATGTGAAGCTTTTGTGCAACGATCGTGTGAAATGTTTTTCGCTATGCAAATTTTCACACACGCACTATCTTTCCAATTTCAAACATAAAGATACGATTCCAGGCAGAATTTGTTTTTTTCTGATCGAAACTAATCGACGAACAGTACGTAGATGTCAATTTTTAACAATTTTTTTATATGAAGGAGAGATAGAACGCAGAGTGGGGAAAAGGCAAAAGTACATGAATAAAAACTGTACGTACTACACATCATTACGAACAAATTTATTATTAATTTGCTTACCAGTTGCTGAAAATAAGATCCTCGCCGAACGAAACGAATTAACCATCGCCATTTCGTCGGTTATCTTTTAACGGTGCTTAACGGAAGAATTTCTTAAATTCTACAAATATTCGAACAAACCACGTGCGGTATTGCATTACAGACTGTAAGCTTGCAGCACTTTTGTGTAATATTTGGACCATCACTAATCATCTCATAATATGTTTTATAATGTTGTTTTCTAGAGAACTGTATTTCATATATATTTTTGTAAATATTCAACATATGTCCAATAATAACACAATGTATATATAAATATCATTAATAATATTGTATATTACTGACAATTGCAAGAGAGATTATTATTATATTACTACAATTTGTGATATACAAGTAGATTTATATATACGTATTTGGCCAATCACAGTCATTCCATTCTTTACAGGAATACTTATGATTGGTTAGTTTTGTAAAAACGGTTGTTATTAAAACGGTTTTATCAGTCCGTGTAAACGTAGTCAGACTACGCTTATAATATTAGCTAATTCTCTTCTACTTTAATATTGTTATTTTCTGTTTAAGTCTTTCTTTTTTGTTCTTGAAAATATAACCAACAAAAAATAACAATAGATATCAATTCAAAAATTTGTCATACAACAATAATTCTTTTTTATTAAGAATATTAAAGAGGCTTTAGCTAATAATCACATATAGTATACTTAAATAATAACAATAAGGTTCAGAAATTAAACTAACACAGAGCGTTCCAACCACGGAGGTAAAAAAGGGAGCATTCTCGAAAATAGCATGGAGAGGAAGTGAAGCCATGGTGCGGAAGAGATTTGACCTCTAAACAACTTTCAGCCATATTTATGTGGGCCACTAGTGCTGCTATCTATCTGATGAGAGTGATATTATTTGAACACATTGACGTTGACGTCTCGTCGTCGTATGATCGATAATT
>QVOA01009860.1:0-21329 GCA_014825685.1 Pseudomyrmex cubaensis | reverse complement strand
TGATTTTCGATATCTTCAAAAAGTTTATTTCGAGTTTAACAATACAATTGGAATATAAGCAAATACGAAGACACGGCCTTTGTGCAAGTCTCGACTTGCGATATATATCGCGGCACTAATTTCGCAATCGAGAAATCTCGGCCTCAGTGCAAATCTTGGCTTGCTATACATCGTGGCACTAATTTCGCAATCGAGAGGTCTAGGCCTCAGTGCAAGTCTCGGCTTGCTACCCTTTTCTTTGACAGACTGACTCAGAAATCGACGTCCCGGCAGTCTCGGCACTCGTCAGAAAAACTGAACGTTGTAACGTGCGTTTATCGAGCGATAGATAAACAGAGATTATAGTAAAGCGCGTGATCGCCAAACTCGTTACGATGCGTTCAAATAAATAAATCTATCGCTCTGTCACCCGTTTCTGAGAAGTGCCGAGCAAGCAAATATTTATTAAGATATGATAGTTTGTATATGTCACAAAATATTGGTCAATAGTGGGCCCACACACGTGTTTTGTCGCAACACTTTTTATTATACGTCTATGGTATAGACTCAATAAACTCGCACCGAACATTTAAGCGTAAAGGCTTACTACATAAGACGCAGACGCAGATTGTAAATAAGTCTCGCGGAATTGACCAATCATGTTGGTCAAATCAGTTAATAGACCAACGTGATTAGTCAATTCCGCGAGATCTGCTACTTGCAACTCGCGTCTTATATAGATGAGCCTTAACATAATATGTAAATGATCACGGCAAAGTTACACTGCGTCCTGTGTTGTTTGTCAGTATATATTTCTGCGCCGTCAAAAAATGATTACACCGTGAGGTTACGCGTCGCTTTGATGCGGGCCTCAAATGAGTGTGACACGCATATCTATTATCTCACTATTGTTACGCGAACATAATAGCAGAACGTAAGAATGTTTTCGTTTACGACGACATTCGGTTTGGGTAATAATGTTTCTCAAATGTATAGTTGTAATATTACCCCTATATTACCCCCGTTTTTATGACGGTGTTGCAATTACCATGTGTTGCAAGTGTGTACACAACCTTATATACAAGCTTCATTGCACCAATTGTATTAGACCTTGGGATGTCCTTCATATCCACTAGTTGGTCAAGGACATATTTGATCGTAAAATTTTCCGCTCTTTTCGTTTCCGGCGTCAAAACTATGAGGTCCCATTTGAAAAAGACGGACTTGACCTTGAAATAACCTTGAAGGTCATGGGCAAGGTCAAATCTAAGGTCATTATCGGATTGCCCGAGAAAAATCCTACAACTTTTGTTCAGGTCATTTTCCTCTGTGATGCGTATTTTTCAAATTATTCTTATTATTATTATTATTATTATTATTATTATTATTATTATAAATTATTATTATTATTTAGACACGTTTATATATATGTGTGTGTGTGTGTGTGTGTGTGTGTGTGTGTGTGTGTGTGTGTGTGTGTGTGTGTGTCTTTTTGTATGTGCAATCTCGTGTCTGAGCTATCAGACAACGGAACACAATTCGGCACGTGAGTTAGAAAGTGGTCGGAGACAAGCAAATGCATCGTTTTCGCCACTGCGACTTTACGACGTTACACGACAGGACACTTGGGCGCGCGCGCATCGTATAAACTTATTCGTCTTCTTCAAGTTCTTTTCGCGGAGCGCAACGATATTCGCATGAATGTAACATGTGACACACGAGCGATGATATATATACACAGGTACATTTACGAAGTTACAATATAATACATTGATACACACGAACTGGCAAATAGATGTACCTACGTGCACATGCGTTCTCCATATCGTTACAGTAGCGGACTCTAAACTTGTAGTAGCAGCAGTGGTATATGCAAGGTTCTACTGCACATGGGACTCGCGTGTGTGATTGGTCAGAAGAGAATAAAATCAATTGTTTGCACACCGAGCGTCTCAAACAAAAAATTGATGGAAAACTTAAAATTAAAATTAATACGAGTTATTAATAATATTATCTCTCTGACGTAAAATAACTCATACCGGTGCAATCTGTCTTCATTTTGTGAGCACGGCTTTCTCTGAGAATTTCTGTTTCCAACATTAGAGCTTTTTCACAAGTTGCGAATGTGATTTTATCCTATATTAAATATATCAGTTTTTTCATGTAATGGATGATTCTTCGCGAATTCAACACAGCGAAAACAGCGTCATCTCTTTTGTTGTCACTTGATAACGTAAAAAGAAAAAAATTAAATGTTTATTTTAACAGCAAAGCGTGAACATGCGATTTTACTAGCCGTATACTTGCATTGTGAAAGCGAGTGTGCAAACTGCAAGTGCAACGTGCGTGCGGGGTTTAATGCACGTTACTAAAACGGAACATTAGCAGATAAATGCGCGTATGGTCGTGTAAGTTTGCACTCACACGTTGCATACAGAGTACCTTACGATACAACGAGTTGTCGAGAGCCAAACATACGAAAGACGAACTTGAGCGAACGGGCATACAGATGTGTTCTTGTCGTAACTTGCAATTGTAACGTATCGCTCGAAATAATGTTTGTTAACTTTCTCAGCTAACTTCGCGGCTTAACTATTCTGTCGGAATTCTGTTAATCGTCGCTTAACGAAATGCTCAAAAGCCAAAAAAGGGATTTACGAAACAGATTAAACTACTTTCACGATCTCTAGTGGACAGACGAGCGACTCGTAAACTCATCGATAAATTGAGTATGCGCTTTTCTTCTCAATCTATGTACTCGTATGTATGTATGTATGTATGTATGTATACATATGTTTCTTTTCTCACATCAACTCTGACATTGAAAGAAATAATATATTACCGCGCGCGCACTTGTATTTATATTTTTTCTTAAGTTTTTAAAAGAGATGCGACTCTTATTCCGGCTCGATGCATGTCGCGAACTTGACATATGCTTTTACTTGTGCATGCGTCTTGGCATTCACACGTATGCTGATTGCGAATATACATAACGAACGTAACCAGCAAGTTTACGTACGGATGTACGGACGAACGTTGGATCGATCCGTGGCCCTGGAAAAGGTGCGGGGCACGGGGTCGGGAGCAGCAGCGAGAGGTAGATGGTAGCACGGAGGATCGCTCTTCTCGCGGCGAGGGAGAATAGGAAAACCGCGAGAGAGGGATGGTAGTCCTGGCGACTGCTGCGCCGTCGCGACGTCGCTCGACGTCGAGTTCCACAGGGTGGGGGGTTGCTTATCTCTTTTCCTCCTTCGTTGGCTCTTTCTCTTCTTCCTTTCTCTTCCGTCCTCACTCTCTTCCTTCGTTCCTCATCAGCTGTCTCTCGTGCTCTACCGTTTCGTTCTACTGCTATCTTCGTTCACCCACTCGACCGAATTGCTTCTTTCTCGCTTCGAACAGCTTAGCTTTCTCCTTCTCACCCTCTCGCACCTTCTCTTTCTCCCTTCATCGTGCGTTCGCCACCCTCTCTCGCTACCCTATATCTCCCACTCTATGCTCCAGTCTCTCACTCTCGCTGCGTAGCTCTGCAAAAACAAGCATACGGCTATCCCCAGTAGCACCCTGGTACACAGATCCGATCAGACCGTCACGCTGATCACCCTGCGTGCTAGGGATAACGTGGACTACGTTTCTCTCGTCTCGCTGTCACAACGTCACACACGAATGTTACGCGTCACGTGTCTCCAACGCGTGACATAATATAACCCATCGTTCTGAGATCTCGCATCAGTGGAGGAAGATCCGGTTCAATCGTTGTATTGGCAAATTCTACGTTCTTCAATAAGTTCGTTTTGAATTCTTTGTCTAGACGACCAGTCTTTGGATTGTGGCATGATCTTACGATTATGCGCGTGGAACGATGTTTTTTTACGTGCACAAGTTCAATGTATTCATTGTGATTTGTACCTGACAGTGTTAACGTCTTGATATTATTTAATGTATCTTTCCCAACAAATGTTAAAAAAAAAAGATTGTTATCAACACATTTTGACAATAAAAAGCCAAGTTGGGAATATTCTTGGCAGTTTATTTATTTTTAATCGCGAATCATCGAGAGATTGGTGAGCAGCACCGAAAAAAAGAGAGAGAGAAGGAGTAAGAGAGAGAGAGAGAAAGAGAGAGAAAGAGAAAGAGAGAGATAACTGTACGTATATACTCGACGGTAATGTGAAGATGAGTGTGTCAGGATGAAATGTCGAAGAAAATCGGTAATGTGATGTTCTCTCATACACGATCGCGAAATGTAGAGGGTTCTTTCTCAGAGATGCGGGATCAGAGGAACCGACGGAGAGACTCATCGAAAAGTTTGATGCTTACGTGCTGAAACTTGGCCCGCACTCTCATCATCGGCGTCCTCGACGACGGCGATCTTAGGCGGGATTTCATTGAAGCGTTTTATGGAGACTCGCGTGTTTCGGTCGCAAATATCGCACCTCTCTCTCATCGTCGCGAAATTTTATCGAGGGATCGCGTGGAACTCGAAAAATCATTAGAGTCATTATCACTGGTCGATGTCGACCGAACTTTGTCCAGGTGGCTGATAATTCGCTTAGATCGTCCGATCACATAGTTACATGTATCCCGTCGTCACTCGCGCCTCTAATAACCGCGTTACGTGTTGTAATGATTGATCGGTTCCAGCATCCGAATGAGTACGTGCATGTAACGCATATGAGTCGTTAGCAACCAGAAATGAACATTCGCCTAGTCGTCACTTTGCTGTCAAGCCGAACGATGTATTATTGGACAGATTGGGTTCCTATTGAAATTAGAAGTATATTGTCACTGTGCAACGAGAATTCTCGCTGAATGTGACAATCGAAGTATTGAACTGACTTTAAAGAGGTAATGTGCATCGTATAGAGATACACTAGTGTGTTTACCATTGACTGTCGACTTCGTGCGCGGGCGTACAGGGTGGCCCTCATCTGTCTGACGCGTTTTGCGAGAGTGAATCGACGCGAAGCGTGTTTCAGACAATACAGATTATTCCGCGCACGAGGACCGGATGCTGCAAACGGCCGGCAGAACGTGGATTTACACACTACACTCGGCTGAAGGGAGATTTTGACCGCGCTCTCGCCGGTAAGTCGATGTTTGATGAATTCACCGTTAATCCGCAACGTGCGTACATATAGTGGAACCATTTCCTCTAATGCTCCGCGCGCCATTAATCGCAAATTTATTGTAAAACAGAATAAGAAATGGAATGTAATTCTCTTTGCAAATCTCATTAAATTTAGAAAATCCCTTAATATTATTATAAATTACTAAAAAGTAAATATTCTCTCTGTCAAATATCGATTGCATGAATAATTTTCTTTTTCACATTTTATTTCATGGAGATACAAAAAAATGTATCGAATATATTTATAATATATTTATATATAATATAATTTTGGACAACAAAATTATTTATATTTCTTGTAAAACAAGATAATATGATACAATAGGACACATGTAGTACACTTATAGCGTTGTATAATCTAAATTTTTCAAGATAGTATATATTTTTGCTTTTTTCTCGTTTTATAATATATTGACGCTCTCACGTTAACTAAATATTAATGAAGAAATAATCGTGCAATTGTCGTTTCAATTAATTGAAGCTGGCACTCAATGTTCATCATTGTCTAAAATTTACTCACGAAACAATTATGTTTTACGACAGTTTCTATGAGAGCTACTTTGTCATATTTTTTCTTTTGACCAATGGACATTCGTGCTTTTAACGACAGACAAAAAGTAAATTTAACAACTGCTTTCAAAACCGTTTTATTTATAAAACTTATAAAAATATTCGAAGATGTTCTTTTACAAGTTCCAAAAAGAACGAAACATTCAATACAATGAAAGCTAAACAATAAAATATGAAGTCGCGATTTAATGATCAATTAAAATTATTGTTATATTAAAGTTAGTTGTAATATATTAGTTGACAATTACAATAATAGATATAATTTGTTAATTCTTTTAATTAATAAATGTGTAAAATACAATACAAACACTAAATACAAAATCTGACATTGACATAAAAATATATTTGCGTTAAAAACGAACGTGTGTAAATGTAATTTGAAAGCATAATCGTAAATTAATCTTGAAGTATCAGGCCTTACAGCGCACGTATTCGCGGTTAAACCGATTTGCAATTGAACAAAGTTCATAGCATGCGTCCTCGTAATTCTGTCCGCGATTGAATGTGTCTGACATTTTAACAACGATTGTAATGGCACGCCTCACGCAAGCTCCTGAATTGTTATAGTTAACTATGCTCCGAATTAATTGATGAGTGCAATCGAATCTGACAGCAATTCCGCCCAAGTAAAACCAGTCGAATCTCTGCGAGTTTAAATGTAATTATATGCCTGTAATGTAATAGCTTTGGACTCACTCTCGGATAAACGCCTCAAATCTGGGTCACGCTGCTTCTATTATCGAGAATCCGATTAATATTAGTTCGAATAGACGACAATATTCGAATCAAAATTTAGATTTTCATTTTTATACTTTTATTTCGATATCGCTTTATTCTTGTCTATCTTCCTTTCGCGAGAGATTTGTGCATTCTGTTACTCTTCTTACGATAATATCTTGAAGATAATTTTGAAAATTGTTCAGACTATTATCCGATATCCTGTCGAAAATCGAATTAGGTTTCCCGTTTCTTCCTGCAAAGAAGAATACTCTCGCGGAAGTTTTTTCTACTTTTTAGATGAGCGCCAACGCGCTCAATTTTGCTTACTGGTGTTACATTTTATCGTGTGAGTCTATGGCTCTCTAATATCGAAAATGTTTTTTTCGACTGTCTTGAATTCTTCTCTCAATTTCCAGCGCCATAAGTACAGCTCAATAGTACTATACATTAATACTATATTTTTTCAATCTAGTCTATAATCAATGTTAGATTTATATATATAAGCTTGTATTAGCTTAAATTTTTTTCTTCATGATTATGTATAGAAAAGGAGAGAAAATATTTAAACTAAGAAATATATGTAAGTAAGGTTTAAAAAGCCGTTCGCAAGATGTTGTGCGTGTTATAAATATATATATTTATGTATGTATACATATATATGTGTGTTCACGTGTATATTTTCGCGTTAGTTTTTTTAATTGAAATTTCAATTCTTAAAATCATATAAGATGCTAATTTTGCATCTCATATATGAAACACCCCAAATACCCCCCTAACTAATTTTAAAATATTTGATTCATCACCACTGCAAAAAAAACTCCTCAGCCAGGAGTCGAACCTGGAATCTCCGGCTTTCCGGACCGTTGCTTTTCCTGTTAGGCCACCGAGGCACTTGGAGTTTGTCTCGCAATAATTCATACATCTATCAAAGATGTTCTGATTCTGTAATACCGCTTTTTTACCAGCGTAAATTTAAATAATTAGTGATATTTGAGAATCCTCTCGGGCTCTGTAGTTTCTAAACTAAGAAATATATGTAATATAAGATAAATATATGTAATAGTTTCTAAACTAAGAAATATATGTAACATATATTTCTTAGTTTAGAGACTACAGAGCCCGAGAGGATTCTCAAATATCACTAATTGTTTAAAATGTATTTATTTAATGATACAAACACATTTCATTAAAAACTAGTTGGCAACTGAGATAACCTTATCATAGAACTCTGATAGATTGCAGTGGTTGAATTTAGTAGCATCATTTTCGTAATAGCGCGTACATCAACGTACGTGTTCGTCGTAATGATTTGGCCTCTCACATAATGGTCACGACACTATCCTGTTATATTGAGCCGCTAGAACGTGCTTGAATGTTACATTCTTTATCATGTTTTCTTGTGCTGTACTATTTAGCTTTTACATGTTTTTCGACTTTACGTAATATCTTTCACACAAATACTAATTTATAACAAGTTTTTATAAAAGATTTGAAAAGTTGATTAAATATTTAAAAAAAAGTCAGCTTGTATAATATTATATACGGATGAAATAATTTTTTGTGATATAACTCTCTTCAATTATTTTTACAACGTTGAGCAGCGTTCATAACAAAAGAGTAGAATAGTTTCGCATCTTTTGATCACATTATTCAGTAGATAAAGAAGATTATACAATTCTCGTGATATTTTCGCGACTTAAAAAACTTAATGCAGGTTTAGTAGCGCATAAACCACGTCTGACTCCCGACAAAGTTTAATTACACTCTTCACAAAATACGCTTGCCAACTAAAGGATACAATACAGTTCGATGTTTCTGAAATCGCGAAAAAAATGACAGCTTGTGCAATCAACGCGAGTGGTGATGAATCAAATATTTCCTGTTAGTCAGATAAATTTATTTATCAAATTTACTTGTATTATTCGCGCACGTCATAATACGTTGTAATTATTAACAAAAGTTTAGGAGAATATAATTAGCAACTCTTCTACGTTAAGCCGTTAATCATTGTCCTGTTTTGCATTTTTCAATTTGCATTTGCTTTTATAACTCATGCCAGAACAATAAATTGACTTCTTAGCATGCTCGGCAACTTTCTATTATAATCGTTAATAAATGCGGCACGTGCGCGCGAGAAAAAAGTCAGGGAATTTTTTCTCGCACCGTAAAATAAAATATCGCTGTTAAGCGGCGACGCGTTCTCCTGACATAAAATTTCAAGCCAGCAGAGACGATTTCTGACGTCGTCGTAGATTTCAAGCGGCGCCGGATATGTACTCCGGTCGCACGCGCTTTGCATATCAAGACTTGTGTATCAAGTTACCCTTTGTGCATCACGGTCGACGCGGCGAGCTGCTTCACGTTCATCTATCTCTCCCCTGCTTGCCTTTGCATACATACGCCGCACGTGTGTCGTCCGATCATCCGGTGCTGTCGCATCGTCATTCTATTGCTCGCTCGAGATTTTAGTTGATGCTTGCCTGGTAACCGTGGTGATTACGCGGTCGCGTTTTCCGAATGCTGCACGCATGACGCACATCTTCGAATGAGCGATATTTTCACATGCACACACACAAACGCGACTTTTGTGTATATTGCGAGTTGAATATCCATGCGCGTGAACTTAGTTTTACATAATTGAAGATACGTGTACATATATTAAAGTGGATATATGTTATGATGGTCAAAGCCCGAAGCACGGGCGGTTCTAGGATTGACTGGTCAATGCGCGGAACAACCAAGCGTCTTGGTCAAAAATAGGGTTTTGTTTTAGCTTTTCAATGTACGCTATCGCAATGACATATTATAGATTAGCGTTAGATTTTGTTTACGAGGAAATACATGTTTTTTCCCTTACATGTATATGATAGTATATGATACAAACAAAATATTTTATACTTCTTCTAAATGTCCATTCGGCCTTTGATCAAGATGCTTGGTTTTTCCGCGTATTGACCAGTCAATTTAGGAATGCTCATGCTTTAAGCTTTGACTATAACATATATATGTTATATATATGTATATATACATATACATATATACACATATGTGTGTGTGTGTGTGTAACATATATATGTTATAGTCAAAGCCTAAAGCATGAACATTCCTAAATTGACTGATCAATACGCGGAAAAACCAAGCGTCTTGATCAAAGACCGAATGGACATTTAGAAGAAGTATAAAATATTTTGTTTGTATAATATACTATTGTACACATGTAAACGGGGAAAAACATGCACCCCTTCCTAGACAAAATCTAACGCTAATCTATAATATGTCATATGCAATAGCGTACATTGAAAAGCTAAAACAAAACTCTATTTTGTGCTTTGACTAAGACGCTTGATTGTTCCGCGCATTGACTAGTTAATCCTAGGATCTTACACACTTCGGCCTATTCATTCGTTGTCAGACACATATACATATATATACAGGATGTCTGACAACGAATGAATAGACCGAAGTGTGTAAGTAGTAGATCGGGTCAATCTGAATAGAAAAGGTATTTATCATTTTGCAAAATTCGCAATAGTTATTGAGATATAAATTAATAAATGTGAGCCAATAAGCACATAAAAGACGATAATCGGGCTCTATAGGCGTGCACGATTATCAGCTGTAAAAAAAATGACTTAGTTTATGCAATATCTTAGCAACAAGAGGCGGTGTAAACAAACAAGCGCAGCACAACTCAGCTTCTTGTGATCGGCGATATTCGGCGATATTTCGGCAGTACGCAACGGGCAGCGGCAAGCGAAAAGTACCGCTGCGTACATACCGCCGAATTTTCTGACTTATATAAAGATAAATTTCTAACAAATATTTGTACGAAAGAAAATAATGTCTAGATCATTTTGAGATAGCGAAAAGTGTAATGTAATAATACGCTAATGGATAATATAATAGATATGTCAGTTTTTGTTTTATATGTGACAGAAAACGAGCACATTCTAGCGATGATTTAACAATTTTTTATCTCATTGATTCCCCTTTTGAGAGAGTACGTACATGTGTATCACAGTTTGATAAAATATCTATATATATAATACTTTTCATAGATTCTGGTAAATCTTAATTTGGATTAAGCAATTTATGATATTTTTAATAATTTCCGTTAAGTACAACAGTAATATATATATAGATGTATGATAGCAAAAAATAACATTTCTCAACAAATTGTATGTTTTATTGAATTATTTTTAGACAAATCTATTAAGCTCTCTCTCTCTTTTTGGTGTATAATTAATATCATTTGCAAATTGTGTGCAAAACCTGAACAATAAAAGAACTTTTTAGCGCGGTTGAATGTTTCATTTATAGTTTATTAAGTCACTCATCGTCGACGTTAAGCACTCTTGTCTTCCACGAACTGTGTCGCCCACAGAGTGTACGGTTGTACAAATGTACACACATCACTTTCTGAATATCACCAGGATAGAATACGCGTCGTCATCTGACGTGGAATTGGCGGGTGTAAAGACACTCCCTTTCCTCACACCTTTTACATGTCGACACAAACTTCGTATTCACTTATCCGAATAACTTATCTCTGTTCACAAAAATTTAATTGCTAATATTACCAAAAGCGACGTAAGCATTACGCATAATGTACAAAGTGACATATCGCACGTATTACGATAATTCATGTTAGACGCATGAGCAATAAGAAAAACAACAGAAAGAAATGGTGAGAACAGCTTAATTGAAAGATACACGCCTCTTAATTAACTATATATAGTTAGCGTACATGATAAGAAGCGTCGTCCGCCGACTCGGTGACACGACCGATGTCTTATCGAAACGGTCTCTGTTTGAATTTCCCTTCTGTATGAATTAGAGCGAAATCGTGATCCGCGACGCGAGTCAGTACAGCTGAGAGAGTGGTGGAGTACTTCTCGAAAACTCGCGGCATTAAACCGGCATCATCGTGTTGAACTTTCCAGTTAGCCGTTGGCGCCCGTAGAGATCGCGGTCGCTCGCTCACACATGTACCAGAGATTACCGTACAAATTTCATTCGCGCAAATTGCGTTTCTCAGGCCAACGAATATTTCGCTTTCGGAGCGGCACAACGGCGCCCTTTGCTGTATGTAATATTAGATGAATCTCACGCTAGGAAGTCTTGCTTTTTGTTCTATGAGTTTGATCGTCACAGCTGCTTGTGCAATCTCGGTATTATATAAACTCGATGTTTGTCTTATTACATTCTGCTATCTCCATTGTTAAGATTGATATCTTCAATTGAAAAGCTCAGTTGTGTGTGATCTGATAACCTAACCCTATGTAAGCTCGCTTGATGCTAATTAATATTATTACTGTACAACTGTAATATGTACTATACTAACACTATTAAACACTTATTGTAATGATGATAATATAATAGCAATAGCAACAATAATAGTGCTGCATTTTTAAATATTTTAATATTATTTTCTAGAATTATATTTCCAAGAACAATGTTTCTTTTTTTCTCTTTAAAAAGTTATATTTTTGTAATCTGAACTGTTTGCGGAACTAAAATTTTTTTTCAAATATATGCATATATCTCAGCAAACACACGAAGTATATACTACAAGAGAATATTGCAAGAAAATGTCCCCATTTTATTTCAAAGAAGCTTATTTCTCTTGAAAACTAAAACGCCAAATCTTGCTCATGTATTCAAAGCTAAAAGAGCTGATATGGCTCATATTTCTCTAACCGCGACAATATGCCGACGATACTGATTTATTAAATACGTTTGTGAAAGGTAATAAGAACAATAGCAAAAGCGTTGCGCGCGCAAACCGCGCGTTTGTTCGCGCGTGCGATATCATTAATCGCCGTTACATGCGGTATCACTTATACATGTATATGTGCGAAAATGCAAGCGCGAGGATATACACAACACGATTCGATAACGGCCGATGAAAAATCGCACATTAATTCCAGCCTATTTATTACATTAGAAACACTCGCTGTTATCCGACACTTATTTTTCATTCTGTCATCGTTAGCTGCAACAACCGCGGCTGTTGCGAGCTATTAATCTTTTTCCCTCCTTATGCCCTTACACTCCGTCCTTCTTCCCGCACCGCTCGTCTTACGTCTTTTACCCCTTTCTCCTCTTTTCCTTCCTCTTCTCGTTTTATGCGCGCGCCCATCCCTTTGATATAATTATAATGGATTGAGACGCGCACTGCGCGCGAGAAGTGATATCGAATATTCCGCTCGTCCGTATCACCTTGCACCGCCACAGGGCGGAAACATCAGGTGGCTCTTGTGAATCCGTTTCTCTCCCGGCGGAAAGCGCGCGTCAGATAATTCCGCCGGCGACGGCAGACATTCGTCAGTGTCATCCACGAAAAGGAGGAACGCCCGCAGTACGTGGAAAAGAGGTTTTTCGCGCGCGGAACCGCTTAGAAGATTCTCCTGACAACCGGAAAAAAAATAATTTGTCAACTAGATTCTTGGAGAGAACTAGATTTAACAAAGACTTATATAACAATATAGACTTTACGCTTATATTTAGAACATATATTTCTTCTTATAGTGTTCAATAAGATAAGAATATAACGCATTTTTCAGTTCATTACACGTTTATTTCCGTTTTATCATATCCTTCTTCTGATTATTTCAGATTATTTTTTATAATAATTAATACACGTCGTTATTTTATCATAACTATATTAAATTTTTGTGTGAAATCAAAATAGGATTATTATTGCTCGCTAGATCTCGACAAACATAATGCATTTCATAAATTTATTTTATTTTTGTGAATCGAGAGATGGACAACGAGAACACTCTTCAATCTTCAGCGACGCGTTCTAGGTTTTCCCATGTGTCGCATCGTGTCGCCTCAAGCGAATAATATCACGCCGCCTGTTTGGAGTGTAAATTTTGAATGCTATCAGTTTTACATCTTCGCGTCGCAATTTACTGAAGCATAAATTTATTTTGAACGTTTGAGCGGCGTATCTTCTTACAAATTTCCAAACGCTTACATATCATTTACACACGTTCAAAAACTGATTTTTATACTGAAAAAAACTGTTCGTAACATAAACTCATTTATATGCAAGACCCGTTTTTTTTATTTAAACGACTAGAAAAGATTTTAGTTATAATGCAAGCGGAAATACTCATTAATGCACAAGAGCCTGTGCACGAATAACGCGCGCTGCTTTGTGAGCGGTGGTGTCAGCAAATACGACGAGACTGGATGTATGTTCTTTTAATCCGGAGAGCAAAAAGATGAGGAACTCAGAGAGTAAAAGAGAGAGAGAGAGAGAGAGAGAGAGCAGTGATGAGAGAAATTAACGAAGTGTGTGCTCACATCAGACCATCTACCGGGCTTTAACTTACCACCATCTTTGCTTTGAATAGCTTAGATTAAAAAAAGATGCTGTTATTACTAAATATTATGAGAAATTTGCAGTTTCAGAAATTTTCACAGTATATTACAACTATAAACTTCTGTTCTATAATTTATTTGCCAGACACGTACAAAACAAATGCAAGCAAGTAATATTTTATATATCTCACATAAAATACCTTCGATATATGAGCCACATCTATCGAAACCTAATTTATTAAATAGTATAATGTCAAAGATAAATGAACTATTACTTAATAAAAACTTTACACTGTCTTTTATATATTATTAAAAATTACAAATACAAATACAAAATTTTTATATTTCTAAGCAACAAACAGCAATATAAAGATTAATAGCGAGCAGAATAGGTAAATATCTATATTTTAAAGTTGCAATACATTAAGAGAAAAAAATTTCTATAAAAGATTAATCTCTGAGGTCATCCACTTCAAAGAACAAGTACACAGTCTTAATTTAGTCAATGACACTGTTTTGCTTGATAATTTTTATTCTTTCTTATTAGACAAGATTAAGAACCATAATTTTAAACACAACTGTTCTTCTCTTCGCAACGTTATGGGATGTAGGGATTTTAATGTATACATTTGTTGTCTTCTATTATCCGACATTGGATCTTCTGACGTTTTGCTCTAAACATGTATAAGTTTTCAGTGCTTTTTTCGATTTATATATTTTATATATTTTATTTTGCGTCGTAAGATACATCATCTACTGTGAATCAATTCGTTAATAATAATAAAGTATGAAAAACATTTTTTAATTATTTATAACGTAGATGTTAACTCATAAGATAACAACTATTTATTTTTTAATTTTTGTAGTAATTGAATGCGACTGAAGATGACTCTAGTTAGAGATCGAAATGTTTTGCATTTGTAATTTTGTATTGCATGTATTGCAACTTTAAAATATAGATATTTACCCCTATTCTGCTCGCTATTAACCTTTATATTCCTAAAAGATTACACTATCTATTTAATATTAAGCTCAATACTGACTTTACAGATAGATACTGCTGTGAAAAAAGATGAGAGGTTTTTTACTATTTCATTCGTCTCTGAGATTACTGACAATATAACAAGATCTTTAAAGAAAATGAATTTCAATGTCTCTTTCTCAGATGTTTAAACACCTTGAAGATATTTATTAAAGCACACAAAGATAAGTTGGAACATGGTTTAAAAAACAATGTAATTTATAAAATTAATTGTTCTTCTTGTGCAGCCTTTTATGTAGGCCAAACGGGAAGACAATTACGGATAAGATTAGCAGAACATCATTGCAATTTTTATCAGAATTATGGAAAACAATCTGTTGTTAATAGACATTGCAGTGATCTGGGACATGATTTTCAACCGGATAAGGTAGAAATTTTAGACTGAACAATTTTATCACAAGAGACTGATTTCAGAGATGTTAGGTAATAATATAAAAATGCGAAAGTCTGGTGTCAATTCCATGAAAGATGCCGATCTTTTAGATTCTATATACACACCTTTTCTTAGGAAGTTTTAATAGTCACGTGTCTTTAGTCACGTGTTGTTTCTCCTCTCTTCTTCTTTTCATCTCTTCTTCTTTTCTCTTTCTCGTTTTAGCTTTCATGCGTTATTACATGACACTTCTCATATGTTATTTGTCTACGATGTAAGACAGTCATGCTTGTTTCCGTCTCTGTTGTGTGTCAGCTATTACAGTTTGAATTTTACCCGTTTTTAATTCTGCAATTAAGAGTAAGTTTTTAAACTGATTTTTTAACATTGATTATATTAGAACTTTTACAATTAAACTAAGAAATATATAAGGCAATTTTACAATTAATTTTAATTTTATTCTGACTTTGTTTTATCTGACTAAACTTATTCGATATTTATTTGTTTTAACGATATCTTATAGACCTTCGAATCATTGACATCATACATTGTAATATGTATGTCTCTGTTTTCGTTTCGTTTGTTCTCGCTGTCGGTTGCTGACTCACTTTAACGGTCTCTGAATTGACTTGTCAATTTAGGTGCGTATTTATTTATTTATTATTATTTTTGTACCTTGCGGTCTTAACGGATGATCTCTATTATTTTGTAAAAACTATTTTTTTGTATATAAACAGTTGCTGAAGATGATCACAAATATACTGATTGAAACGTCCAATCATATGTAATTTATTAATTTTTCTCTCCGATACCACCTTGAACTTAAGGCTCACTTATAGGTTTATTTTCGTATTGCTTTATATTTTTGTTTATAACTTATATCATACGAGCGTCTCTCATTCTCTGCTTTATATTTCTTATATCTTAAAAAATTTTAAAAACACTTGCATTTGTGCTATATATCCCATTAAGAGAATGCTGAACTGTCCTGTTTTACTAACATTTTATTAACATTTCTTTTTGCACAACTTATTCTGCATTTATTGATTGGAATGAAAAACGCTTCTCCAGAATAAAAGAGAATATAATGAAGAATGGCTTAGACAAAAATCATCAAGAAAAACAAAACAAAGTTTATGGATTATTATTACGTAGACAACATTTTTACTTCGCATAAAAAATTGGCAGTGAATTACAACAAAACCTTTCCAAGCCATTCTAAAGACGTAAACAAATATTTTGAGTGTTTTAGAAAAGAATTTTGAAGTTTGTAAGAAGAAAAAATGTAACAATAAGATTAGTGCAGTTTTAGCAGCACCGTCAAAAAGACACATACGTCTATTCTTGTCTTTTTTATGTCATTTATTTTTGTCTCGGTCTGAGGACGCTACCTACTGGACAATATAGCGGCTGAATCGGAGTTCGGCCGTCGACAGCATCCTCTTAAAATAAATTATATGGCCGCGTTTGGATGGCATATACTCATACAACAATTCTAAACTACAACAATTTTTTTCTAATACGTTATGATAGAGTTGATATCAAGTTCCGTGAAGAAAATCAAACTTGGTGTGGAAGTAAAAACGTTACCAAACGGTTTGCAGGATTTTATGCATTTTAATGAAAAAATTCTTGAATGTGGTTAACTTAGGTTTTGACTTTAATTTAAGTCATCTTCAATGTGTTCTGAGTAAAAATACATAGAAGAGTTTTTTCAGATACAAACATTAATTACAATTTAAGTAACCGATAAAATATTGGAAATAATAGTTGTGATGTATATTAAAATTGAAATTTATGTTATAGAATTAATTTATTAAGACATACCTTTGACCAGAAACTTTCATATCTATTTCGTTGACATGTGTATAATAAGATGTTGACTAGTCAACGGTAACTGTTGTACTAAGAGGTATGTAAATCGAATGTCGATGTGTCATGTGGCCAAAGGTAAGTTTACATTAAAAAGATTTTGAAAACGTTACTTATCAATTTTGTCCGATAGCGGCAAATATGAATCATCCAAATGTTCTGTGTTTTACATCTTGTTTAAACTACGCTTTTGCAACTTAGAATATATAACATTCCGGATGTGAGTCTTTTAATGTAATTTGGTTCTATGTCTAATATTTTTATAGTGTCCCAAGTGAATTTATGTTCTGTGTCTAATGAGTGTTCTACTAAAACTGATTTTTTGTTGAGTGTTTGAATATAGTTTTTATGTTCTTTAGTTCTAGTGCCTAATTGTCTTTTTGTTCTACTTATGTAGTTTCGCATGATTCACATAGTATGTTATATACTACGTTTTTTTGTTGGTATGTATTTATGGGGTTCTTGTGTGTTTTAATGAATTTGTTTAGTTAATTTATGTTTCTGTATGAAATTCTAGTGTTGTGAATCTTAGTGAGGGGGTTGATGTCTCAGGCAGATATTTTAACTACTTATCACAAAATCCTATGTGCCATAAAATAGGCATTATTTATACATTAATAGACAGAGCTTTACTACTATCAGATCCATCTTTCTATTTTTTTCTTCCATATAGGATTTTGTTCATATAAAGGTATGTTCCTTTTAACGTATGTCTTAATAAATTAATTCTATAACATAAATGTCAATTTTAATGTACATAACAACTATTATTTCCAATATTTTATCGGTTACTTAAATTGTAATCAATGTTTGTATCTCAACAAAACTCTTCTATGTATTTTTATTCGGAACACACTGAAGATGACTTAAATTAAAGTCAAAACGTAAGTTAACCACATTTAAGAATTTTTTCATTAAAATGTATAAAATCCTGCAAACCGTTCGGTAACGACCTTTACTTCCACACCAAGTTTAATTTTTTTTCTTAATAACACCTCCAATATTTACTTACATACAACACATTAAAACATTATGCATTAACATTATGTATTATTAATAAAATAACAAGTAAGAGTATAACATAAGGAGAATGCTGAGATGAGTTTACTAAATAAAAGTATTGCGTAGACGCAAACGCTGTAATACGGAACACATTCTAAACGTTAAAACTGCCGTAGATATATCTCAAAGGTAGAATATATGACAGCTAGCTGAACAAAGAATACGAGAGTTTTTAATTTGCAATACTTTTTCCTTTATTACCCTTCTACATATCGCAAAATAACCGCTAAATAACTTATAAACCTCGTAGTAATCATTTTACGTATTCATAAAATATGATTGCGCTACTTATCACGAATACTTGTGACGAATCGATTAAACTGACTATAATGTCGTTAGTTAATAGTACAATAAAAGCTAAAACACAATATTAATTTACTATCAAGGCACATAACAAAGTAATTGCACGCAAATTATCCTTACTAATTTTATTTTTTCTGATTTATAAATCCGCGCGACTCAAATCCCGGAGTTACTTTATATAAAATATGAACTATTAAACTGTCAAAAATACACATTTCACAGCGACTCAAAATGTACGAAAATAATAATTAATCAGAATTGGAAAAAAGGCAACAATAAGAACAAGAAGAAGAAGATTGGGAGTAAGTGTAAAGTCGATAAACGTTAATAATACTATGAATTCTGTAACGCGAGAGCAAAATAATTTAAGAAAATTCGAAATATTGATTTTACCCGAATCGTTTCGACATTCTCAACTGTCAGCTCCGATAATTATCGGTTAACTCGGTCTAATATCCGCTGCATCATGAAATCCGTAAAATATCAAATAAACGAATTTGCCTTCGTCGATTTATTCAATTCGGTCGCATTTCTCACGAAAACGAGGATTCGCGAGCGCGATTAAAAGGGAAGACGCGAAACTGCCGGCATAGTCGCTCTAATTGAGAAAAATAAATTAAAAGCCAGGCGTGCGCGGGTAGAATGGAATATCTGGAGATTCCGGCGTGGATGTGCAACAGTACGCTGCATAATTGCAACGACGACGAGGGGGGAAACATTTCGATGACTGCCACCGCGGTGCAGCACCGCGCTGCGTCCATTAATTAATTTTTCGTGCCTTTTTCGTGGTTCCAATTAAGCCGAGGTGGTTGCGAGCTTAATCTCCACTTCATCTCACGCTTCCGCGCTTAGAATAATGCCTGACCTCGAAGAGAAGAAGCTCTGACGAGAGAGCGAGAGAGGAGTAACTGGAGAACGGAGAAAACCGCGCGACCATAGTTTGCTCTGAAGCATGCTGTTCGCCCTCCGGTTTCTCGATGCGGCTACGTACAAATGAGCTTTTAATACCCGCAGTTCGCTGGTAAATAATAATTTAATCACGCGCCGTACATTGCTAGCTTTTTTCGGTTGAAATAACTTTGCAATTCATCACCTAGAAATATGCTTATGACGCTACACGTACATATACATTTTGTGAAAGATACTCTTATTTATTTCTAATATTGAGTAGATGTGACAAATATTTTCAATGTAGGTATAAAATGCATATAAACGTTTAGAAGTCTCAATAACGCGAGAGAAAAATAAGTTCTAATGAAGCCTCCTCGAGATATCTTTATAAAATATCACTGTTCTTTCCTTCTGGAATAGACTAGGTCAATAAGTAAAAAAAACACAAGATGAAAAAGAACAAATGAGAGGTCGCAGAGGCGTCGATCTTTCTCGCCAGCACATCCACATACAGCAGGTGATAGTAATGCACTTGTTAGAGGGAAAACGCCAGCGTGCACACATCTTCCGACACCGCGCAGTTTCCTGTCCATAAATTTAACGTCGTTGCACGAACGTCGTTTCTCTTTACTTTGCGCAACGACATGAAATTTCCGACGTTATAAATACCGGTAAATAAATAGAAATTTCTGCCTCATGTGTGTTTGTGTTTGTTTGTTTGTTTGTTTGTGTTTATGTGTGTGCGTGCGCGCGTGCGCGCGTGTGCGCGTGTGCGTGTGCGTGTGCGTGTATATGTATCGACAATTATTTTTTTCCGAGACTTGAGAGACAAATTTATAGAAAAAATAAATTATATCAAAAAAGTATGATACATATGTATATTAGAGTGTATTTCCGAATGACCCCTCCGGATCAATCTGAAATTGTGCATACAAATAATGTTCAATGTAACGAATAAAGCGCACGTGGTCCCCACTTCGGGAAATAAAAAACAAATTTTTTATGACATAAAAACTATATCAATTAAAATCGACTTTGAGTGTATTTCAGAACGATTCCTTTTTTTGATCAACCTGAAATTTTGCACAAAAATAGTGCTCAATCTAACGAATAAATTGCGCGTGATCCTCACTTCGGGAAACGAAAAACAGATTTTTTATATGAAAACTAAACCGACTAAAATTGATTCTATATAATATATATACACATATATATAATATATAATAAAAATATTATATATGGTAGTTCTATTCATTGAAAAGAATTTTAAAGCACCGGGCGATGGGAGTAGACAGTGTTTTGCACGGAAAGTTACAAATTCGCAGAAAGCAAGTCTATTTTCTATTGTCTGATGCTTTGGAAAATTAAAATAAATCTATAATTATATCGTATCACAAATTTAATGTTCACGTAAAACGAGGTTTAATCTAAACCTATGTGTAGTTGTTTTGATAGTAAAGCACTTCTGAAGGAGGAGGGAAAACACACTGCTTCTACATATACACTTTTAATGCGAAGCGAGATTCCACATGAGTTTACAACTTTCCACGCAAAGCGAGGTTCAATCCAAACCCATGTGTCTAGTTTTTTTTATGGTGGAGCCTCCCTGCAGAAGAGGGGCGGAACACATGCCTCTACACATACACTTTTAATTACACATAAAACGAGGTGTAATTATAAAAGTGTATTTATAAAGATATTTACTTTATATGCATTAATTATAGAGATATTAATTTTATATGCATCTTTTATATATTATATATTACATGTGTATCATATAGAGTCGATTTAGTGTTCATATCATAAAAAATGTGGTTTTTATTTTTCGAAGTGGAGGCTACGCGCGCTTTATTTGTCACATCAAACACTATTTTTGTGCAAAATTTTAGACCGATCGAGAGCAGTGGTCATTCGAAAGTATATTTGTATATATTATTATATGTATATGTATATAATATATTATTTTATATATATATATATATATGTGTGTGTGTGTGTGTGTGTGTGTGTGTGTGTGTGTGTGTGTGTGTGTGTGTGTGTGTGTGTGTGTGTGT
>QVOA01009859.1:0-28865 GCA_014825685.1 Pseudomyrmex cubaensis | reverse complement strand
ACCATTGCAACACAAAATAAAAATGACGACAGCAGATATAATTTAAAGGTCAGTTACGAGCCAATGTGCTGGATATGTATGTACATGTGCAAATTAAATTTTTAAACATACAAATTAATACACTTGGAAATTCGAATTGATTTTAATTTGAAAATTCATCTCAGATCAAAATGCTAAATTCATCTCAGATCTTATAGAAGTCCGAACTTTCCGCATTCCGTGCAGTCTTCTAAGGCAACTTTTTAAGTGTATTAATAAGTATATTAATTTACACATTTAAATAAAATATAGTTGCACGTACATCCAGCACATTGGTTCGTATTGGCCTTACACTATCTGCTAAAAAGTTGTAAAACTTTCACGAGCTTGAAAATTCGAAAAATTGGACGATGTGTGTTAACGTACACAGGCATTTTTCTGATTATTATTTTTAAACATTGTATTATAATAGAAACGTGTGCTTTCTCTCTCTCTCTTTATCTTTTCTCTCTTAATATAAAATACGCATTAAAATGACAACATTAATATAACTAACATGAAATTACGATATTACATAAATGACATCGTATAACGTATGATCTGTGGCAATTTTTACGATAGTTTTACGACTACGATGATGATCATCCCACGTGTCGTAAAACCTGTATAAATCGCACGCCCACCGTCATGGGATCCATCTTCCTTCATTTTCTTCCTTCATCACTTGTCTCATCCATCTAAAATGAAGCGCATTAATTATTTACGAGATAGTTAAAGCGCATGGAATATGCCGCGCGCGGCACCAATGTCAAAATTTTGAATATTGTTCTATATGTAAATGATCGCGCGCGACTGGAAGAGCGAAAATAATTTTTGTTTTTTTCTTACGCGTTTTTATTCACTTAATTGTGACGGACGCTGTTTTTATTAATGATATAAATTTATACCGTGTTGTTGCGACACAATCGCGCTCTTATGCGAACTCGTAATATGGATATAAATATGAAACGAGGCTGAGACAATAAAAAATTAAAGACAATGTCCCAAAAATTATGAAAAAAATCTATGATTTATTTATTACTTCACTGATATAAGTGACCTTCCGTTTTATTACATTATCGATTTTAAAATATATATAGAGCGCCTCTCCGGATGTGTAAAAATATTGAAAAGTACGCAAAAGATAAAAATCGATTTATTTTGCGTTAACATTTTATTCTGATTTTTGCGTTATTTTGTTTTTTTTTTCTTTTACATCAACCAACAAGTTTTGTAATTCATACATGAATGCTCGGTGATATTGCAAAAGAAAAAAAAACGTAGTTCAAAGGAAAAGCGAATGCACGGAATTCGAAAAACGTTTGAGGCTCGATGGCAGCGAAAACGACGAGATTTAACCTTTACTGCAAGCCTCTTGAAATTTGTGATTCCGAGCAGCGGCAGTTCGAAAATTGCTGAGCCGGTGATTCCACAAAAGTCGAACGAGATATCCGCGGCGCGCGGAAAACACGCGGGAAATATTGTTTGACTAACTTATTCAACGATCGCGTTGCACGAAGTGGCGGTTCTCTTTCTTTTTATTTTTATTTTTTTTCGCACGCCCGCGCGATGTCTATTCGATTTTCACGAACACAAGAATAAGAGACGCGCGCGCTTTTGACGCGGATTCGCGCCGCTGCGAATTTATGACGCCGTAAATAATGATTCGCTGCAGTTTGAATGCGCAGTTTGCGCTTGTTTTATATGTCAAAGGAAAATCGGGGACCTCGTCGTGCGGGCGCGTGACAGCACCGGAGGAAAATCAACTATATACAGCGGCGGGGAACACAAACAACAACGCGCGGAAAACCGTTTACTTTCGTATTTAAATGCACAATTTGTCTCGGTGTATATACATATACAGCGCCCCATGCATCATTGAAACTGCGCGCGGTTAAAGATTAATTACAGTAAAGCCGGAATTTCACCTCTCTTTATTTTCTGATTACGCGCCATGAATATTCATTTTCCTTCCCAATGGGCGCATTTGAATATGCTTACGGTAAAATGTTAATCAGCGAATGTTCTACAAAGTGCGCTCGTTCAATCTCTTCTACGCTCGCGATATTGCGTCGTGTTTATTTCCGACCGAAATTGTTTCGCGAAATACAATATCGCGCGAAGCGATTGTATTTTTTTTTCCAGAGTAGCGAATTATTATATTCGTTCAAAGAGTTTTTGTATTATATACAAATCGACGACACACACACACACACACGCACACTTTGCTTCGAGAGATTTGCTCTTCGAGTTTCGTAATGTATTTATTCGCGAGTCGACGACACTCGCGACTGAGCATTCGAGAAGAGCATTGTGTATTCCTGAAAGATGCAACTGTAAATTATTTTTCGATCGTCTTGATCGTCGTCTTCGTCATTTATCGCGAGTAATCCCCGTGATATACAATGACGGCTCAAATTTATTGCACTTTATATTGTTCGTGTTGCGATAATGTGTTTCTTTTCTATCTTTACACTCCGGAGACAAATGGTTTTCCAATAAATCGTTTGCCATAAACAACCCGACTGCCGCCGCAACAATTATATATATATATATATATATATACACATCATTTTTTTTCATACGAAACTAATACCGCAATTATTCTCAATGTAAAATAACACGCGAACTCTCTCTCTTCGATTAATCTCCCTCTCAATAGGGAACGAATACACACGGATCGCATTTCTGATTATATTCCTTTATATCTTCTCTGTCTTTTATTACTCATCCAAATTAATGTGTATTTGCGCGCGCAAATACCTTACAAATACCAATCAGATTTCCAATTAAAAGCGAAACCCCAATATCCTCATTTGCATCCGCGTCTATTATTTCGATATTTCAACGCGTCCCCCTATCGATAGATAATTACAGGACCGAGTGTAAGCCGGTGGCTAATTCTGGCATTCGGTTCGGTGTCCGCTTGTGTGCACACTTGGGAACCGATATTCCGGTTTCTGAAACCGCGCCCGCCGACGCGCTGTAAATTCGTATTCGATTTACGTACGTACGCACGTACGCGCGCACGAATATCTGCGCTTATTTGCGCTCCGAATGTCCGCGAGGCAGACCGGGATATTCGCCATAGTTTTCACTGACGTGCCAGTGTCAGAAGAGCGTTCGTTCCGCTGCAGATTACACCTCGGTCTCAGAGAAACATCGTGTTTACGCGATTACCGCCCCGCAGACGAATACACTCTCTGTCTCATTATTAAAATGAAATCACCGTTATATCGCAATAATTATCACGTTTCAATAGACTTTCCGCTCGATGAAATGTACGATCGAGAAAATTACGAAGTTAAAAATTCAAATCCCGATATGAGGGAAAATGAGGTGCTATTAAAAGGAGGATTTATATAATATGAGGCTCTCCGGAAAATATGATATGACTTTAAGATATCCGTGAGAAAAAAAAACTCAAATTGCACGGAGTATCTTCTTTGAATCGATAAGCGAGCGACTCTCTCGCTCCGGTCGCGTGTAAAATTGTATTTTGGATTATTTTTTTCACACCGTTTTGTACGCTCGCGATATTTTTCGCGACGATATTACTCGCGACGCTTTTCACGATATTATTCCCTTCCCCTTCGCGTTACCAACCGCGGTTTGAAAGTATATTACTTAGCGAGTGTGATGCACATGCTGCTATTCGAGAAGATGGAGAGGTAGAGAAACAGAGGGAGAGAGAGAGAGAGAGAAGCCTTATTACTGGCCTACAATCCCTCACAACGAACTACCCGGACCAAGTCGGGCCAGTATCAGGTGCTCCCGCGGCGTAATAATAGGAAACCAACGGAAAGTACAACAGGAAGGCAGATGGTCGGCCGGAACGTGTAACTTCGTCTAAGTTACCGATTGATTATCGATATACCGCACAAGTTTCCACTTTATCTGCACGTGCGCCTATATAGGCGCGTTATATTTAACAGTTAAATCACATCCTTGACAAATGCAGCTTGCGCTTATCCCACGTTCGACAATTTCGAAGTGAGATAAAAAGAAGAAAAATTAGTTCCCTCAGTTACCGCAAATACATTTGTGAACGCGAATATCATGTTTCTTTTATAACATTTGTGTCTAAAAGAGGTTTTATTTGATGATTTTTTATAATTATGTAAAATTATAATTATATAACATTTTGAAATAATTTTATGTAATTATATAAAATTGCATATAAAATATCTGTAGGTTTTAGAACTTTAATGTGTGTTTTTGAACAGTTTGTCGCTTGCGAAACGCAGTTTTTTTCCGACAAACGAGAATTCAGCTGACTTTACACCGCGTATGATATTTGTTAATTATTAGTTTCTCATAATTTATTGATAATTAACAAGCCTAATCAATAAATTTTCCACGCTGCGTTCTATCCGCGTCATCAATCATTGATTGCGTATAATCACATCCGGTTAATAAATTGAGATTAATTGAAGCAAAACGCGATTCGGACGAGCGTATACTTGCCAAATAGTTTGTAAACTTTTCGAAAGACGGCTGTTGTATATCGTAATACACCTCGTCTCGGACCCGTCTGTATTGTAGCGTTTTCGCTTTGCGAAGACGTGACATGGCAGCGAGCCAGTCGACGACCCGTCACGGAATTTCGGAGAAATTTAATACGCTCAATCGCTCAAGCAAATGAGCCCCGAAATGTAGACAGTTTGAAAAAGTAATGAGAGGATCAATTAAATTCGGAAGAAACGAATTTGCACGAGCGTATTTTTTTTAATTTTTATACGAACAGAAAATTGCCACCGAGCAAATGTATGTTCGCTGTTTTTCCTCGCGATTTTCCGAGCGCTATTAAAAAAAAGAGCGGACACGCGTTGCCGGCTGGGTTCGTCATATCGACGAGAAGAGCGGCGCCACGTGGTTGTCTCCAACCATGTTTAATAAGGGCGCGCGCTATTCCGCGCGTCAACACACCAACGGCGCTTTGAAGGGTGCTTTTCCTAAGTCACGGCGGGTCTTACATCTTTGTAAGGGGATTTAATTAAGCGGCTTGTGACATACACGTTCTTACATACAAGACAGGGTCCGCTGCACACGTGCTCGTGTAATAAAATGCACGAAGCGCAAATTAATTCCGCGCGTCTGGAAGAACGCAAGGAGTTCGGAGAGTGTGTGCGATCACGTCGGGTCATTTTCCGGGATTATCGTTGACGGCGTCACGCTGAAAAAAAAATTGACCGCGTTCTCTCGTCTCTGTGAGCGCTCGAGTTTAAAACACACACACACACACACGCGCGGACGGTAAATTTGACACACAAGATATTGCTCGGAAATAATTTTTTACACGTTTCCGCGCTCTCATTTTCGATCAGCTTCCACGATGGACGCGGCGTATAATCGATGTGCAATTTTAATCGCACAAAGCGCGCACACGTTTTATTTCATCAACCTTTGAAGCACCGATAGGAATATATTTTTGTCTCGCGTGACGTAGCGACATCGTGAAGCGACCGCCTCGAGCACATTTTTTTATCTTTTCTAAATTTGCGCGTGTCATCGTCTCTCGACACGCTAGACCGTTCATGAATGTTCATTCATAATTAAAATGTGGATAACGTCGCAAAGTAAATAGCAAGCGACGTACAAAGACGCAGTATCGTTAATACATGTTATCGCGTCGAAAAGGTCAGACAGATTTTGAGTCTGTATGTGTGCAGTTTGCGATACATTACGTAACAAAATGACAAGTTCCGTGTATCTCAGCAGTTTTCAACGATGTCATCTCTCACAGAGAGACTGCCGCGAGTTGCCGGGATTTCTCGGTGAATCGTAACTCGCCCCCACACACACACACACACATACAAGAGAAAGAGACGTACGCAAAGCTTCCAGAGCTAATCCACCCTGCAGCCTAATTTCGCAACCTGTTTACACTCGCCGGCGCAGAACTTTGGTCGTCGAGACTGCACTTCAGCTTCTCACATTTATTGCAGAATAGTTTCCGATGTCGAACAAGAAGAACCGGTTAACGTGAGTCCTGCGGGCAACTATAATACACACGTTGCGCACAGCAGCGCGAGTCGACGGCGCTTTTCTTCACAGGATGGGAGAAGCATTTCGCGCGGCTAAGTACCGCGCGCGCGCAATGAAAAATGCATAAAATTTTACAAGTCGCGTAAAAATGTAGAAAAATGTTGCATATTTACGCCGCGTGTGCGCGCGACATAATACTTCGCCGGGTCAATATTTCGCGGAGTTATTTCTCAGATGTATGAGAGAAAAATAACAAAAATAAAAAAATCGCGCTTAGAATTTCTTTGAGAGAAAAGCATCTGACATTGAAAAAAAAAAAGATGAAAACGAATGGAACGTTTACTACTGAGAGAAAGAGTTGCGAGAATTTTGAGAGAAGAGAATCGAGACAAAATGTGTGTGTGCGCGCGCGCGCGTGCACTACACTCTGCGTAATTTACCACGGAATTTTATATAAAAGCTATAATGACACTGATTAAATATTGAATGTAACGATATTGACAAAATGGACGCTTTGTTCGCACAAACGCGAATTATTAATTAGGCAGTTCATTAGCGATTGAAGTAACAACGTGTCACACTAATAAAGATTTAATTCAATATTACGAAACTTGATTTGATATTGACGAGATTTATAATTTGATATTATAATATTAAATATTTGTTAACGCTAACAACAACTTCGTAGTGCTAATAACAAGAGTGCATTTTCGTAGCAAAACACACAAGTAAATAAAACTGAAACGTTCGCAATTTCTTTTTACACATGTAACAACATTAAATAATTAATTATATTAAAACGACGTTCGTTGTAAAAATGAATGCACGAGAAGTAAACTGATCGCATCGAAAGTTAAGGGGGATCAATTCTGCATTTTCATGATAAAATACACAATGAAAAAAAATAAACTGTTCGCATCTTATACATATATACATATATATATATATATACAACAACATTTGATAATTAATTACATTAAAACGACGTTCGGTGTAAAAATGAGGACACGAGAAATGAAAAATAAACCGAGCGTATCGACGCTCGGACAGTTAAAGTGGGGGATTTAATCCTTGTTTACGGAAGATTAAAGCGACGAATGATTTTTTCGCGCGCGCTCGTATCGACATCGAAATGTTTACCGGAATGTTGTTGATATCCACGACGAAGGTCGTAAATGTCACGCAGAGCGAGCGGAAAATGTCGTCTCTCTGCGTGACGATCCACGCCGGAGGGATAATCGCAGCGCGAATAGCGCGCGCGCGCGTAGGCGAACTCAGCCTCACGGTAAGTGCACGTGAAGTTGTAGCCACCGCTCTTTGTAGCTGCGGCGAAGATATATTAGCGCGCATTAGCGTGTTTACACGCGCGCGCTTCAAAGGCTGCTGTAAACATTTGGACAGCTCGGATATACCTTGATATATCGGCCGCACCGATTGTCTGTACTTTTAAGCAGCGCTCGTGCGGAGAATTTACAGCCGGTGGGATTTAAAGAAAAAAAAAAAAAATTAACGGTCGATCGCGCGTCGCGTCGTTTACGTCGTTAACGTTATCGTTATCGCGTGATCGTTATTTGAATTATTTATTTAATAATCACACAAAGACCTTCCTTTGTTCGTTCATGATTCATATTCAGAATATACAGCGCTGTAAACTGGCCCTTGAATACGTATGTTATCCCGGGGATTTGGGTAAAGTTTGCACAGGTTTCCCCGAGCGAGCTGCACAAATACCTCCTGAAATCTTAACACACGTGCCGTGCGCACTGTGAGAATTCTCTATTAGAACGCTATTAGTATACCTGTGTGTGTGTGTAATTACTTAATAACATATACGCAATATTCGCAATAGTCGTTTATCTTTCGTCCTATATTTTTATTATTATTATAAAAGCCTTTGTGAAAAAAAAAACAATCGCTACGCGCGAAATGTTTTTTTGCGACAAAGGTCGGATTAAAAATTGCGCTACGGGAGAAACAAAACGTTTCGACGCCAGCGCGCCGCGTGGTTCAGTGGAAATATCAACGTGCAGGTGGACGGGAGCCAGCGGAGGCTGGCTCGGGAGGAAACTGAACGGGACCTGTACGTGCGAACGGGGGGACCAAGTCGATGGGAGAGACCACTCCCATGGCCAGCAAAACGGAGGTCCTTGGAAGGAAAATTGTGACACGTGATGACGCCTGGGAATGACGGCCCAAGGTAGCGCAAAATCCTTGGTACATTTTTCATGGATGTAACAATACTACGTGTCTTGTAAAACCATCCTAGCTCGATCAGGTCAATTGAAATCGACATAAGCGACTTTTGTTTCTTCTGAAAATATCTGATGATATTTTCTTTAAAAATGTCAAACATTTATTTCAAGTAAATAAAAATCGCGGTTTCCGGATCTATTTTAATTTTTAATTTGGAGCTTGTTTTAATTAATTAAGCAAAAATTACATTATAATAAGAGCATTTTAAAACATATTAAAATTATCTCTTTCAAAAGGTTTCCAACCATGATTCATGACTATATCCGTGGCGCTTAATTACTTACGCGCGTCGCTCAAGACTCGCCGACGTGATTGACGCGATTAGCCCGATGCATTTACGTGGACGCGCATCGTTAACGCGCGAGAGCATCTCAGCGTCATTAACCGCGAACCTATACGTACGTCAGGGATGCAGACGCGGATGTCGCTTGCGTGTTCCTTTTACGGCTACGTCACTTGGGAAATTTATTTATAACACGCACGTCTTTTTCAAGATATCGGCACGGGGCAGGGACAGGGTCGGCAGGGGTTATAGTCAGGACAAGGCTAGGCGGAGGGAAACAAGCAGGGGGGCAGGTGGAGAGACGGGTAGGTTAACTCGCATCCCCGTAAACGGCCAAGCAGGAGCGGCAGGCGAGCACCGGCAGGGGGTTGAATAAGGGTGACGGAGAACGACGCGGCGAGTCGACGCTGACGTGAGCGAGAGGGCGAGCGCGCCGGCGTCTGCGCGCTTGATTCCCGAGAGCGAGACCTCCATCCGAAATCCAGGATCCCAGTCGCGAACGCGCCGCCGGTACAAGTCATTCGCAGGACGCCGAGCACCGACGGTCGCCGACCTGGCCACCCGGCGGCGAGGCGGCCACTCCACCCACTCTCGTGAGTCGCGACACGTTACTCTCCGAACCAACAAGTCACAGGCATCCACGAGGTCCGGGAACACCGGCCGGTACGTGTCCGTTTGTACGCTTTAAATCGTTGATACCAGTTGATCGGTCGTCCCCCGGCGTGCGTCACGTTGCCACACGTTTGGATGCTCCGATTTCACAAGGGATTTTCCTGAGGAATGATCGAACCAGGTAAACATATCTATGATAAATCGGTGAATTTCTCGAACGGTTTCACTCGCGAGGAAACGCCGACCAAGTTCAGTGATCGAGAGATTGATGACAGTTTGCCGACATCCGACGACAGTGCGTCCCGACGACTGACTAAAATCGGGTTGTTTGAGAAGAGATCGAGATTTAAGTTGACGATTTCACGCAATTACTCTCGCGATCGAGACGCAGTGCGTTCTGTTGTAAAAAACAATGGACATTTAGTGCGGGTCGAAAATCATCGAGACGAGAAAAAAAAAAAAAAACTGATAAATGATCTTCCGTAGATCTCACGGGATTTAGGAAAGAAACTTCATTGTGATCGATCGCGTAGCGAGTCGATCTGAATAAGGTGAGACGAGAGACGGTGTCGATAGAGAAGACAGACGGGCAGTGCCCGGATGTCAATGAACCCGCGTACTCGCGAGCGAAGCGTGTTAAAAGAAGATCGAGTGTATTCGATGCTGAGATCGAGGAGAGAGAGACGAGCAAAGAATTCCGACTGCTTCTCAATTGTATTCCAACGACGAACGGATTCTTAAATCCGGTTATTTGTAAGTGACACTTGCAAATTTTGACTCTAAGAGAAAAAAAAAGTGATGTACAACTTAAAATTGTCAAACGGGTTTTCACAACTTGACGGTTTTCTAATTCGGAAATAAACGCGCGAGCAAAAAGAATCGCAGAAAAAAAAATTACGCGATAAAATACAAAATACAAATTACGAAATTTGTATGTTGTGTTTGAGACAAATGAAGTGAAACACGATCGATACTGCTCGTTCTCTTACTCGAACATTACTTGTAAATGATTAAAAAACAATTTGGAAAGAATTCTGTAACATCCTGTAAACTACGTGATCGATGACTATGTAAAACAGGAGCGGATGGCAAAACTCTGACGTTTCTATTTAAATAAGTCCGAAGAATCTCGCAGAGTTCAGAAAGCAAATGAGATACGCGAAGTTTTGCAAATCGGTTAATATTGAAAAAAAAACGAAGAAAAAAAAAATAACTTCGTAATACACAGTCGGAAATAAATGCAATGTATGTCCCGTCACATGCAATAAACAATCTCGCCATTTTATCTTGTTTGTCGTCGCCATGTTTGCTCCGAGCATTATTTCTATATAAATTTATAGAAAGAGGAAGAGAAAATCTCGGAAACTTCGTAAAAACTCGCGCGCGTTTCCCTCTTCGCGAGGAGAAGAAACGCGTCGTGTTTTTCTTTCGTTTCCGTTGTGACTCTAAAAAAAAAAAAAGAAAAAAAAATCTTTAATAGAAATTTGCATCTTCGCGCTTGTATTAATATCGCATTTTCTATTCGAAGGGGATTAGATGCAAAGGCATTTCCGCCTTGTTGTTTCGCCGTGGTCATCACATTTACTCAGACGGGGCGAACACGTTAATAAGGACTTTCGACATTACATCGCCTCCATCACAACGTAAATTAATTTTCCAGCGCGCATACACCGTATTGGTGAGTCCATTGTTATGGTTTTGTGCTCTTATTATATTATTAACTAGTTAGCTCGATATAAACGCGCCGCGAGCGCACACTTCTTAATTTCATTAGCGAGAACGTGCGGGTTTCATTTCATGCAAAATTGCAATTGTTGTCTGCAATTGTTGTTTGTCATTATTGTTGCGACGCGATATATTCAACGGCAAACCGAGATTACGTGGAAAATCGAATCGAATTGTGACGTAATTCCTTAACAATCGCGAAAATGCGCCGAGAAATCGCAGCATAATCGCGGAGATGTCTCTTGTACACGCTCGTTTACGGTCAAAGGTTAACATTTTCCGATACAAATATATATTCCGTTTTATTCTGGTCACGTGACAGAGGGGAGAGAGTTGCACGCCTCGTTTACGTCCGATATCTTCACTCTATTGGCACTTGCCGCCTACTATCGTAAGGAGATATCGCACACACAAGACGCGCGATGTAAGAGGGAACACACACACACACACACGCGTTTCTTGCGTATGTGCGTGCTATAAATTGTAATAAAAGGTTAACGATCGCGCGAAAATTCGGTAGGTCTCACAATAGCGCGTAAACTTTCCCTTCCGAGAAGGTTTTGTGTCGTCGACGACCCTTGCGGAAATTTACACACTCATTTTGACTAATAAAGACGCTCTGTCGTAGCACAACAGAAATTGATTTCAACTTACTCGTAATAAGTGTTTTTTTTCGATCGCGATGAAATTTTTTCGCGAAGAGAAACACTTGTGTGTGTGTGCGTATGCGTGTGCCTTTGCGTATATATTTTTATCTCGCGCGCGCGAACGTTCCGAAATTAACACCGGCGCGCGTTAATTGCGTCTCGGTCGTTGCGAGCCACAGAGTTACGTTAAACGGTGACGCAAAATTGACGTACGTATACGTACGTGTGAGCGTACGTACAAACAGCTTGTTTCCCACACGTGTCCTTACGTCATCAGGTGTGCAGTTTGCGGGATTAAGTGCCCGAATCACGTGTCGTCGATGGTGAGCCAATTAGCGGTGACAAAGTCTAGCTTTGTCGAGTCACGACACCGTGTTTGTGTGTGTATACACATATGTGTGCACATATATCGTGTAAGTATACGCGCTGAGACGGTTGAAAAAGACGCGCGACACGCTCGGGAAACGATCGAAAGCTCGGGAAAATGATTTTTTTTTTTATTTCGTTACTCGGCGGCGCGACGACGATTATTTGCATCCTGTAATTGGCCGCGGTATCATTCGCCACCCGAGTCGAGTGTGTTATCACGTTACGTGGCAAGAAAGAGAAACGGTAAGCGGATTTTCTTCTTCCGCTCTCGGCTCTTTCCGCCGTCGCCGACCGATTAAGAATGCGCGACGCAGACGCGGCTGATTATTACTCCTCAAGTAATTCGCACGGCGAGAGCGAGTGTAAAATAATTCATATCTGCGCAAACCGCGCTTTTACGATGCGCCCTTTTACGATGAGAAGTTTTTGATTAAATTCGCAAAAAAAAGACAGAGAGCGGAAGCAATGCAAGAACACTGAAAGCGGCACAAAACGCGGCGATCTTTCGGATTCTGACGATTTTTGTCCATTACCGGCTGGATGTTCGGCTGTGCGAGTGTGTTCAAATTCTCGGGAAGATTAATGGGGATTATGCCGAGCTAAGAAAAATAATTTTGCATGTGCATTAGCGCGCTGGCAAAATGTCATTTTAATGTCAGCGTCACTCACTCCGTTCTTGTGTTCTTATTGCGCGTCTTATCGATCGCACGCGGTTTTGTTGTTGTACGGGATCTTATATTAGTGCGCAGTCAAAAATAAAAAGAAAAAATTTATGCAAACTCTTCGTAAATTAAATTATCCGAAAGAAAAGATATTATTAAATAATGTTATGTGTTCATTTTTCAAATATTCAATGGAAAAGAAGCAAAGAGTCTCGGGAAAAGCTCGGATACGTTCTGTTACAACGTTAGCCGTGCGCGGCAATATATCGCGAATATTTCCTTTTGATCTCTCCGGGAGAACTTATCATCCGCGTTTTACTTGCGCGCGAAAACGTGCTGTTGCGCGCGAATCGATGGAAAATGCGGGACCAAGAATGCGCGCCTTGTGTTCTTCAACAAAGCGAAGAATTGCCCGAGCACTATAGGCGCGGGCATGATAATAACATCCACCACACTTCTGTTCCGCACATGTCGTGCGCTCTGTGCGTGAATATACGTTTTCGTCCGCCGTGTCTAATGGCCCTGACGTAGATTATTATTGTGTTAGACGGTTGGGAGAACGTTTCCCGCAAGAAATTCGGTACGCGCATGGATCTGGAATTTATTTCCTCATTTAAGAGAACGATAATTAAAGATGAACGAGTGTGGCGGTAATTCTCGGCTAGCTATTCGCTGGCGTATAGATAATTAATTGAATTAGAAGAACGTGAAAATGAATTGTCTTTCCGAGATTCGCGGTGGGAGATATTACGATTTGTTGTCTTTCTCTCGAATTTCAAGCACAAATTTCCATTTTCCGTAATCCGCGTTGAAAAAAAAAAAAAAATTAGAGAGATTTATTAAAAATATTAATTTTTTGACTGGCCACAAGGTATTTTTTTCGCAATGCATTTTTTAAATTTCATAGAGAGGTAAATTGGATATTTTTTTACACACATATGAGATGCATCTTAAATGAATTTTCGAATCGAATTTAATTTCACTTCCATTAATTTACACGTTTCAAAAAATATATTTGCACATCCAGCACGCAGACTCGTGAGTTGACTCAACGCTCTAATTTGTGTATCAGTTTTCGAAATGTGTGTGTGTGTGTGTGCGAAAAAAGTAATTTGTACTCCGATGAATTTTTGTAAAAAACCGTCTGAACTTATTTGCAGTCAGACATAAGTTTCTCTTCCGCACAAACACACAGACAAAATTAATGCCCGCGAAATGATGTTGGATATGAATTTCTTATTGAAATTTTTCGACGGCAAACTTATCGTATTTTTCTCGGAATATTTTACCTCTCTATTACTCTCTTTCTTTACACGCGCACGTGCATGTGTTCTAAACGCGCTGAGTGTGCGAATATGGAAAAGTTTTCGACATATATTTATATACATATATATGTATTTCACTTCGGGAAAATAAATTCGTGATATATAGACGGGTTTTAAAAGTTTATATCGAGCACGTCGCACTGCCCGATGGATTCCGTGACGGATACCGCATTGTGTTGTCCGTCATAAAAATAAAATAAAGCGCGACAGTTTAGTTTCGTCCGCGGCTGAGTCCCGCGCTGTGTTTTGCGCGGGGATAATTTATTTATTGAGGAGACTTCTTTCTTCTCTTCGGAAAAATGATCTCTCAATTTCGTATAAAAAACAAAAAAAAAGGAAACAGAAATAACGTGTAATGTATTATTAATTTTTTAATGGAAAAGTAGTTCGAACAGACAAGAGAAGCTGCCGAGAAGACACAAAGCGAATCGATTTGCCGCGTTATTTCGGTATCAAAAAATAGGATTATAGGTTTTACAAAAGGGAAGACGCCGTTCGCGAACAGTCAGAGGCTTGAAAGGGTCGTTAAAAAATTCAGTCGTGCAAATGCATCGGCTCTGGCGACCGACGTTTCGATCCGAATTCGGATCAAAGCCGTGTGCGAGCGCGGTGGATGATGTTTCTTTTTTCGGCTTCGATTCCAACTGCGGAACTTGGATAATGACACTACGGGTCGTACATATCGGTCGTACAATTCGCACGTGACGGCACGTAATCCGCCGGACTCGTGTGCCTTGTACATTTCGCGGTGTTCTTGTGTCGACACTGATTGCCGAAGGGCGGTTGCCGCGGGAGTAGAGACGCGCGTGTTGCGTTTCTCTGTCGAATGGATAAGGTAATAAATCTCATAAAATAATGGAAACACGCATTTCATATGTATTTTTGCGCTTTCATTTGCTGTAACATATATACATATATGTATATATATACCGAGCCGAGATACATCATCGTACATTAACGTGGCGCACGTGATGCGGAGGAATAAATAGGAATGTGGAACGTAATTTTTCTTCGTATCCCACGGCGCGTTGCTTTAGCGATTTTACGAGAATACAAGTCCGTCTGTCCTTCGCATTCTGGAAAAGAAAAAAAAAAAAAAAAGAGGGCAACGAAAATACATTCATAAGAGATGTATATAATCGTCGTCGCAATAATGCGGTCGCGCTTATTTTCCGATCCGTCGCGCGCTTTTCTATATATTTCCACTTGATTCTTTCTCTCCTTTTTTTCTCTTCTTCCTCATCATCTCGGTAATAAGATCCCGCATTATATAGTTACCGCGATTATCGTAGTTTTGCCAAGTCCTTAAAACGGACCTTTAACGCGGTCGCAGTAACTTTCCCGGCACTTCCTCGGCTCGCTCTCGATAGCTCTCGAATGACCTCGTGCCGTCGGACTTTATTACGGCCAGACGCCGAGAGATGAGTGGAACGAGTCGATGAATAGGCTGCCGCCACCGCCGCCGTCTTGCGAGGCGAGACGCGCTTCTTACGAGTAGCTTTCTCGTTAGGAAGAAACGCGATACGCCGTTGATTCCGACAAAGCGAGATCGGAGATATATATACCTTCTCATTGTGTCGCTTTCGAATTTTTCTCGTCGAGCTACTCCGCGTTTTTCTTGCTGCGTTACCGAAAGTTACAAATATGAGGCGTGCTTTGAGAAGACGAGTACGACGGAAAAGTTAAGACGCTCTTTTATGCGCGTCCTCGCAGATGAGACGAACTCCGCACACAAATTTTCTAAAACGTGCGCGGAGGACTGGTTGTAATATGAGATCGAAAGGAAATTCCTCACACGAGGTAATTTCATTAAGATTGTTTTTTTTTTTTTTTGCACGCGAGAATATTGCGCACGTTGCGGACATATTTTTCAAAAATACGCTCATCTTCATTCCGTGCGCGTAACGACGCAAGTGAGGTGTGAATAAATAACGTACATTTGTATAATAATTTTTAATTAAAAAATTTACGATCTCTCGGCGAAATGAATAAATTTTCCCCGTCGCGCTTACGACAAGTTATTTACCGATAAAGCTGCACCTCCTAGTAATCTTTCTTACCGAGGGTTAATTACACCCGTGAGGTTAATTTAGGCTATTCCGGAGCTTAACGAGTTGGTAGTGCCTTCCGATAAAAGCGCCTCATTTTTCCGATGGAGATACATAAAAGGGAGTCTTGCGCAAAACATTTACGGCGTATATCTCGTTCGAGAAAAAGATGGAAAGCGCTAATGATATTCGTAAAAAATATTATAAATGACTCGCGTGTAATTTTCTTTTTCCTCGCGAATGAAAGCTATTTTGCGAGTCTAAGTAAATGGGGAAAAAACATTTTAATTAGTAATAAGCTTGCGAACTCTAGTAAAATTATTCAGTAACTAAAATAAATATCAGCATTCGCGGAATATGTAATCCTTTTCGTTATAAATATAAATATTTGACTATATATGCGTACGTAATTATTTACAGTTTTCTTCTACTTGCGTGTATCGCAAGTTATTTTGCACATTCGCCGCTCTCTCTCTAATGCCTCGAGAGAATCTCTCGCGGTGTGTAATATCGCATCCGGATTTCTCGCACCTCGGATGTAACTCCGCGGAATATAATTAACGTCGGACAGGCCGTAATAAAGTTTCCTATTACATTCCAAACAGTTACCCGTGGAATTTCAGATGAGATATCCCCCATCGCTGACAATCAAACCCTCTCCCGTGTTTTCCTCCCTCTTTTCTCTTTCGTCTAAGTACATCTGATACGGGTTGGTGAGTTAGAGGGTCTGTCATTTCGGGCCGTGGCATTTTATAAGGCACCTTCCGCTCGGGTCTTCGTGAGAATTTGTGAATTTAACATTCGAGATGACGTCCCGGAAGCCGCGAAAGCGCCGTTATGCAACTATGCGCGGTGAGATTCGCGTGCATTTCCAGCGTGTCTTTGTAATCCAGTCAAGCTTTCCTAAACCGACTGCTCTTCCGCATTGCCATTACTCTGACGAGTTTCGCGGATGCTTTCACCTTCTCTCTCTGTCTCTCTCTTTCTCTTTCCCTCCCTTCGTCTGCTTATGCTTATATTCCATTTGTCAGCATACATTTGAATAAATTTGAATCACAGTGAATCAGGCCGCGTGCAGCAACTGCTGCAACGCGCGCTTCTTCTACTTGTTAGACTTTTTCATTAACACACCGTTTCGTGCAGACGATCGTTGTAAAGTTGAAGAAATTAATGACTTCGCGCGCGCGCATCCCTAACGACCAGCGATAAGAAGAAGCGATGTGTAAGACGCCTTCCCTTTCTACTTTCGGTTCTTCAACGTTTAATTACACGAGAGTTGAGAGTTCGGTGAAGGTGAAAACTTTAACGAGACGTTGCGTCTTCTCGACACGGGCGCGCGTTTCCGATCTACATTTTTTAAACAAATAGCGCGAAATTATTTGTCGCGATTACATCTCTCGATAATCGCTCACGGCATAAATTTCCTGTGTTTTTTCATGTATAATTTAATTTGCATTACGCTATATTATATAAATAGTGGCCGTAATTCATAATGAAGCTTTAATTTATTCTCCGTTAAAATTCGAGCGAAATTGTCCATTATTTGTATTATCTCTAATTAATATAGTGCTGGTTTTACAATACAAACGTTCAGCGAAAATTACGAGTCGGAAAAAGAAAAACGGAATGAATATTGAGACAAAAAAAAAAGAAAAAAAAACAGTGCAATGTCACGTAAAAAATAATACGAAAAAATCGGATTCTGCGATTTCGGTGAGTTATATCCGAATCGATATCATATACGAATTAACGAGTTCCTCTTTCTCTCTTTTATATATATATGTTTTTTTCTTTATGAAAGCTTGATCCGTCACCTAGCGAATCATCAATCAAAGTCGTTCGTTTGGTGCTGTCCGCTAATATCCGATAATATACGTTTCTGTGTCAAAGTTCATAGGGCAGGATAGAGTATAAAAGTGTTATGGAAGGATGACGTGCATTGTGTAGAAAATTACGAAGAAGATGTTACGTCATCCCTCCCCATCTTCGTTCAGAGACAAGCGAGATATTGCGAATACTTATTATCTCTCTCTTTTTTTTCTCTCTCTCTCAAACTTTTGCCTTCGCTCTGTTTCGCCACGAGATATATTTACTTTATGTACGAGAGATGAAAAAATGAGCAACTCGTGAGCGCGATCTCGATTGAATACATCCGGAGAAATGTGATGATTTATGTGCGATAAGGCCGGATCCACTTCCGGTGTGAATAAGTTGCGTGAGAGATTGCGAAATCTCTCTCGAGACGTGATGCGCATAAATCGCGCGGTCTGCCATCTCTCTCTCTCTCTCTCTCTTTCCCGCCGATCTGCTGATATTAAAATCGCGCACGCCGATAAAAAAAAAAAAAACAAAAAAAAAACATATATTGGTCGTATATTTCGGTATAGTCGGTGTTTTTAGGCGGATCGGTATATTGCGCGCGCGTTCGCAAATATTTGAGCGATCGGAAAAGTGCGCGAAATAAATCCGCTTCTCTTTTCGCCCGGAACGTACATATACATGACGCCATTAACAACGCGCGACACGGCGAAAGTTTTGTAAATGCGACGGAGGCGGCCGCGTTGCAATTAACGGATGCCGACGAAGAATTAAATTTTCAAAAAAATCGAGCCGCAAAAAATCAGACAAGAAATTTTCTCCCTCCGTTCTTCGGGAATCACACTCGAGTTCCAATTATCGTTGATTCCTCGCATCCGGATGAGAAAAACCTTCTCTTTGTTTACACACTCGCGATACGATTCCGCATTTCTCTTGATAAAAGTCACCACGGCGAAATATTTTACTCGCGCGACAATATTGTTTCATTAGATGGATAGATACGCACCGGAATAACTAACGGATTGCACGCGGACTCGGCTCAGAATTGTGTCACACTTGTGTTGTGTGTTCGCAGTTTTTTTTACACCGACGAAGAGACGTATAAATAAATCCTATTCAAATATTCCGTGCGTCCTAATCTGTTGCAACGATGTGTATTCGTTATTGATCAACATCGTTTTTATTTTTAGTCGAACTATTTAAGGCGAGAGAGATCATCCTTGTTCCCGATTCATTTATTTTCGCTGCTGTGTTATTTTTTTTTGTCTGTCACTCTTGTGTTAATTAACAGAAAAGTGACTTTTCCGTCGCGATTTACTGAGCGAGAGAATAATCGGAAGTAATGTACTTAAATTGTTGCACAGAAGAGAGTGGCGTTATTATATAAAGACAAGTTAATGAATCGGCGAGGATCAACGAGAGGACGGACGACGTATATCCTCTCTCACGGAAATAAATCGAGAACCGTCAGAGTGACTCAGATTTTCTTTCGGATTTTCTTTCCTTTTAATGGTTCAACTCCCGTCACACACGCCGGACCCTAATTGTGGCGCGCACACGCCATTTAGGAGAAGGTCTCGTCGCCTCGTTAAGGATAACGTCGTTTTAGACCCACGAAATTACACGCGAGAAATCTCACGTCCGGTTGGAAAGAGAGAAAAAAAAACGTCGGTTCTCTTTCTCACTAGGACAGCGCAAAAACATATTCGCATGCCGAAACGACACGATCAAGACATCATTTTTTACAGAAATGGCGTAGTTGTAAAAAAATATTTGTTTTACTGAAATACTTTTGAGATATGAGACGAAGGGAGAAAAACCGCGTTTCCAAGTTTATTTAAAAATACGAGACTTTTTTAAGAAAGAGTCTTGGGGAAAAAAATGCGACGACAGAGTTGAAAAGTAAGTGAAAGAAGAGCGTGAAAAACGGGGACGGGCTCTTGCGTAAATATATACACACAAGTTCTGCTGAAAGCTGAATAATTTAACCGCGAAATACAACATTTTGCGAAAAAAATTTTTTTTTTTCATCAATTCTCTCACTCCGCGTGTGTTTTACTTATTTCGGACCGTGCGGATATCGTCGCGCGGAAAGCACCGGGGTTGAACCCCTGTCGATTCGCGTCGATACGTTTTGAACGAAAGCTTCCGGCCCGAAAAAGACTTGCGCAGCGGCGAGAGAGAGATTTTCGCCGCTTGAGTGAAGACAATAATTTCCCGTGCACTTCGCGGATGCGTAACGCTCCTTCTCCTTTCCTCCGCGTACGTCATCTTTGAAATTGTCGGTAAATTTTCCTAAAGCAAGAATACCATGGAAGGAGAGGAGAAAACTGGCGCCAGAAAACGGAGAGTTTTTCACGTTCGGTCGAGCGCGAGTGACTCATTTTTCCGTCCGAAGAAAAGCACCGCGAAAAGCGATGCACCTCGGCTGTCCGTGTGATTAATCTCACATTTCTTTGGTAAGAATTTTACGCACGCGTCTTATGTTAAGTAAAACTAATATTTTTACAAGTGTCCGCGTCAAATTCCGCCCGTTTTTTTCTATTTTTAAAACATTATTTGATTTTTGTGCGTGAGTTTTCGGTTGATGTCTCGAAATTGGAAAATGAACGTAATCTTGTTGTTGTGTAATTGTCAAAAGTATATTTTGATTTAAACTTTGTTTCGCTGCCCGTATAATTGCATCGCAAGTTTTACCTTAAATAATTTGTTACGCTTTTCCACTGACACTCCGCTGGAAGATCAAACTTTTTGCCATAATTATTTTGCAGGCGCTTTGGCAAAGAGGAGGAAAACCATAAATTCTCTGCTGACGCTCATCAAGCGTTGATTACCGACAAATAAAAAACACAACATCGGAAGAAAAAAACACGCGAGTTCGCAAAATAAAATATATATCGATCGGCGGTACTTACACCTTTGATATTATCACGATGGTATTTAGAGTAAAAGTAACGTAATAATTTTACCGACGAGTTTTATATTAGATGAAGCCCCTTTGTGCTTATAAAATTACATCAGCCTTGTTACACAACCCACACAGAAGTCCACTACTTGTCCCTTTCTTTATTTGCGGTAATCTTCAAAAGCGTGTAAAAAATGTTTTTCGAGGTAAAGAATTTAGCGGAAGTAGCTCTAGCGAGAAAGACACATAAGCGCGTGCGTAAACTTGAATGAACAAAGAATAAATCTCGTTTAGTTTAATTTTGAAGCACAGAAGGCAACGAGAACTTTGCGACTACAAACACGCTCTCATCGACTTTCTCATAATTAAAACTTTCGCGATGCGTCTTGCGTTGATTTTCTTGTTCTTTCGAGTCAATGTTTGTCGCATTCCAACAAGAGCAAAAGCACGAAAACGTAATTCGTACGCTTCGTGATTTAGCGTTTTTGCCTACGAAATAAAAGAGAGGTCGTATATAAAAAACAAAAAAAAAGAAACACGAGACTAAGGGAGCTCTGAGAGAGCTCGAAGCATCGTTCAAGCGACGCTCGCGTTTAATCATCGAAATTGAAACTTCTTGAGACAGGGGCATATATAAAGACAGAGAGAAAAAGAGAGAAAGAGAACGAGACTTCTCACTTATCCTGCCACACCTGGGACGCAGGTACGAGGTATAAATTTCGAACTTGCGAAAGTCGCAGCGACAGATCAATCGAACGGAACGATTTCAAATATATTTAAAAAAGTCGCGGACTTGTTTTTTTTAATTAAATCTAGGCTCAATGTCTGTCGCATATAAATGACGAAAGTTTCGCAATAACGCTCCGGATAATTTGATAATAATTATTCGACATCAGAGTTGCGTTAGAGTTGATATTACAATTGATGATGTAATTATTTTTCTTAATTAAAAAGTATTACTTTTTTCAATTTTCTTCGAGGATCGCAATAACTTACGTAAAAATGTCGCGAAATATATTATTTCGCTTTCTCTTTAATTGACGCAAAGTGTTGAAAAATATGTGTGTGTGTGTGTGCAGAGACAACCGCGTTGCAAAGAGTTGCAAAATAAATGAAAATCCTGACAAAAGTCAGAGAGCAGAGTTTAATGAAAAAAAGCTAGGTCGCGGTCTCTCTTTTCCGTCGCGAAATATCGGTAATACGAAAAAGAATGGTTTCTCCCGTACAGCATGTTACACACCATGGCCGACTGCGCGCGTTTCACGCCAGAGTGCAATACACATAAAGGAAAGTCGAGTCAATTCGTTTTTATCAGATCGACGCGCACAAAGCGTTTTGTCATTCTCGGGTAAGAAGGGAACTCGCATTTCGAAATATCGCGAATTTCGTGAAATATTCATATCACCGCGGAGGTTAAACAAAACACGAAAGCGTCGTAAAACTGCGCAAAAGCGCAGTAAAACACTCAAAACGGCGAGTTTATTACCGAATCGAGAAGCGGCGGGATTCATTATCTTTCTATTTCATCGAATAACAGCCCGCGGGTGACGTAGGTCCCTCTGGAATAACCGAAAATCGAATTCTGGCACTCCCTGCGCTACCGCCGCCGTTCGGTTCCAATATTGCGTCGAGAATTTCGGCCGATCAGCGAGTCGAGATATCGCAAACTTCCTCGCGACCTCGAAAAGCAGAAGGAGATAGAATTTCAGGTTCGTCGAGCATATGATCGCACGGGAAGGTAACACAGAGGTCCGATAACAGAGCCGAAAACGTACGATTAACGCCTCTGCCGATTCTCTCGTTAAATTTATTCACTGTCTTATCTCATTCTCGCAAGGCCCGAACCCTCGTTTACGCACGACACGGCTTTGCGTGATTTTAATATCCGCTTGGAGAAAATCACTTTGGAGAAAAAATTGTTTTTTAATAATATTCGAAGGTGGTTTTCGGGCTTGAACCGCGTTAAACCCGAAAACCATATTTGAATATTAATATAACACACCGCCGCGAAAATATCAAACATCAGATTGTTTTGTAATATTCTCCGCTTTATATATAATTTTTACAAAATATTTATTTTAAGCGAAAATGTTAAAAAAGTTTTAATTTTTTTAAATATTCGCCATTCTCTATTATTACGGAGGCTATTATTATTATAATGAACAGTGATATATTTTTTTGAAACAAAACGAAACAAAAGTAAATTATTACTCACTCTCGTCAAAATTACTTAAAGATAAGTTTAACGTTCTCTTAGAAATAATAATTGTATTCATAACACCGTAGCCTTTTGATTGTTCTCGGCAAGCATTTGCTCCGCTGTAAGAGAATGAGTTGTCCGAGGGAGTTCGCTTCAGGCAATTAAGAATTAACCGGGACTATACCGTGAAACACGGAAATTTCATTTGCTTAATATCGTCGCAGTTACTCGCACTTTAGTCGAGATGAGAACCGGTATGATTATCCGCACATACATCATAACCGCGTCATCTCCGGCGTAAAATCTCGCGAAGGGACACACGCACGTATAAAGAAAATCGAGAAACTTGTACCTGTATATATATCCCGATTTTTCTCTGTTTTCGATCGCGAAAGATTTATCAACGAAGTTTCTGATATTTTGACGTGCGTCGTCTCATTTGAGTCTCGCGCGAGATTGTTTTCTCGTGATATACAACGCGGAAAATTTCGCGAAGAAGAACTGGCTCGAAAACAAGGCACGTAGTGCTCTCCTGAATTCGATACACGGCCGGAAGACCAAAACGAAAGAGAAAAAAAAAAGAAGAAGAAAAGACGAACCACACCGGTAAAATTGAATTAAGACTTTGAGAAAGTGTATCTCGGCCGGCTTCCATGATTTATACGGCGCTCGTAATGAATAACATCGGGCACTACAATGGACAAATTATAACGCGATATAAAAAAGTTTTCGCTATTAATACGAGCGGAAGCGCTTTAAAACAAGCGCACTCGACTCGGGCTTGAGTGAAAGCACGCACCTTTTAAATTTATTAGTACGCGAATATGTAATGCGCAATTCTCTCGACGATTTTTATGAAACTTGTGTGTTGCTCTCTGTTCTTTTGTAGAAAAATCAAAACAAACAAATAAAAAAAAAAAAAAGAACGAACTAAAGGCGCCGATGTTCAAAGCGCGGTAGAGAAAATTCACACAAAGCTCGAAATGTCATGCATTAAAAAAGAGCCCGGGATTCGTTTTGTGTTTGCGCGCAGTATGAAGATATTTGAAAAATATAAATTCCATGTGTATACACGCGGCGGAAAGCTCGGAATAAACATTTTTTTCCCGTCCTCCTCCCGATCTCTCTTTGAGACCGCGTGTGTGCGTGCGTGTGTGTTATCTTTGCAAACGCTCGTACAAATAATAATATTCGATATATAATATTCAATATACAAACACTTTTCCGACGAGGAAAAAGTTTTCACGCGCGCGCGCGCTTGTCGCGCAACGTTATCTCCTTGTATTTATCCGAGGGTAAGTATAAAGGTGTGCACAGAACCGAATAGCGTAAAGATTTGCCTCGCCGGCATATCAGAAACTTTTCTGATAAATCTCTGGGAGCGATATCGGAAATAGAACCTGGAATAGAATTTCGTTTCTCGCGAACAAAGTGGTGTGTGTATGAGCGGTACGTGTGTACACACGCCGTGTATATAAGATAGTTTCGGAACAAGGAGACCGAATTAAGTGTTAAACGCAAGTCTCGCCAACGGCGATCGATTTAAATCCGAAAACGCGCGATAACGCGCTCTAATTTCGAATCTCATATTCCGAGCGTGTTTTCCTCGTCTCGCGAATAAACGTTGCTTCACAATTGAGATCGAACGGTTTCGCCGCGCTTGTAAACACACACGTTATTTTTCGTTTTCCTCGGTGCCGTTTCGATTAATTAATTTAAAAACACAAAATATAAAATAACGAATTTATCGAGACTTTTTTTTTCAATTGTATGATAAAAAGAAATTTTCGATTGTCTTTGATAAGGAAGAAGGTTTTTACATATTCCATCTGTGTCCCTTACTGACCGTTAACCTACTGTTCTTTATTTCTTGAAGAAAAGAAGAGACTTTCTTTACGTTTTTTTTTTTTTTTTTTTATGGACAAAAATAGAATCGGAGCCCCGCAGATTGTTTGCGCTTAGAAATGTACGTGTGAAAGAGCTCTCTTTCTATTACAAAGACAACATTACGCGTCTCAATTCGGAGGCGCGTTTGTCATGTTCTCAAATTTCAAGAGCGCGGCACGTCGTCTTCCCGAGCGATACGCGCGGGACGCGTCATACATTTTTTATGAAGTTTCCCCGCCGGTGTTGTGCGAGCGCGCGAATCTCCTTTCTCGTCCCGATGACACACGTCGAATAGAACAGCAGCAAATATCGCTATCGAATTTGCTTCGGTCGTGCTCGCGATACGGGCAACTTTCTGATCTCTCTCTCTCTATTCTTTTTCTCTCTTTTAGGATTTTTCCCGCTACACAACACGGTCAGCGCAGCTGACTTTAAAGCTGTTCTAAAATAAAAGAAAACGAAAATCTCGTTAGCGGCGTCTCACGTGATGCCGTCTCGCGGAAATCGCTCTCCGTCCGTCTCGTGACAAATCGGCTTCCGGAAAAATATGGGTAGCCGCGCGTGTAACATGCAAAATGTAACGTACTCGGGCGTAACTGCAAATTGTGTGTTTCAACCTGTAAAAGAGTACTAATAAATAATGCCGCGAACATACATACGCGAAGAAAGCGAGCCCGGGTCGCGAGGACGCGACGCGGCTATACTACTTCGCCGTTCTTTTACCTTTTCTTATTACTTTCCGCTGAAAGAAGTGTGCGCGCGCGAGTGACTTGCCGTCGCTGTCGTCGTCGTCGTTTCGCTCGCAACCGCAAGCTCTCTGTAATAATTCCGGCGTGAAAGAACAGCGAATGCATATCAGACGACGACAATGACGTCTTGTCGAGATGCTCCATTTTTTTTTCCCATTGTACCGTTGATCCTCCGGAAAAGCAACCGCGGTCTTTCTCTGACGTCAGGTCGGTCCTTTTTCTTGACAAACGGCGGACAGACGCGGGGGTCGTCGAAATCTCTTGGTCGCTCTTTTTTCAGCTCCGCGAATATTTCGCTTCTCTCCCCGTAGAAGAGAAAATGCGCCTAAACAGTTGCGATACGCAAATTACGTTTATCCTCTTACTGAGAGTCGTTGCTCTCGAAACGCAATTCGACCGCGTTAACACGTTGCCGACGGGAAAAGGATTAAAACGCGCTTATAAAATCAGTTTCTCGGTCAGTGTTTTTGGAAAACGCTAACGCGCGATCCCGCCGTGCGTCGTGACGCGTAACACACGGTGTGTGCGTGTGTGTGCGTGTTACGCAAAATGCACCGTGTGTGTTTTAACAGCGCGCGCTTTCTCGCTACGTTTCCGCGGATGCATTATCGCGCGCACGTGCACATACCTGTATCGGCGGCGCGCGTTTAAATATCAAAGCGCTCAAACACATCACACCCGCGCATATATTCATACCGTTCGTGCGGAAAGGGCAAGAGTGACGTTGATTATTCATATGTTGTTCGACGGTTACGAGAGATGAATGGAAATTTCCGTAATCACTTTGTTTCTCTGCACACATGTATAACGCGATAATACACGTGTATATATCGATGTGTGATGTATAAATTTCACGAATGAAGTAAACACCGGACACGCTCGAACGAAACGTCGATACAAACGAAACAAACAGGTAAAAGATTATTCTAATGCGAATATATTATTCGCGTGCTAGGATACGGAATAATATTTGTTCAATAACTGGCAAATAAATAACAAAATGTGGTGGTGCGTTACACACACACGCACACATGTCGCTCAGCTCGTCGATATTAATACAATTGTCTTACAGCGAGTTTTCTAATTTCATCGTACTAATTACACGCGCGTTTCAGCTAAAAACTTTGCAAAATAATTTTCTCTAATTTGATAAAGAGTTAAATTAATTTCCGCGGAAAACTCCGGCCCCGTGTCGGAGCTTTCAAATATTAATTAAAATATCGTAATTCTGAAATTTAACGAAGCGACCGTATTCAGATCGAAGAGAAAAAACAAGTTCCAGTCTTGTCGGAGGGTTAAGAAGGGAAAAACCCCGCAATTTAAACCGCGCGCGATGTTATTTGAAGAGGAATCGCCGCGGAAACGAGCTCGACGTGCAAGCTCGTCGTTCGCGAAGGATTTTTCGAAACGCGAAAACGAGAGGAAAATCACTCGGAAATGTTCGCAGAATGTACTGGGAAACGTGCGTGAGTCAGTTTGAGCTACGTGCGTGAACTCTCTGGCGCGCGTTTAAATCGGCTGAATTTGTCAGCGGGTGTGGCGCCCGGCCGGCCGCAACTTCGTCATCGGTTTTACAACGATGGTCGGCGCGCCATAGTTTTTCCTTGTAAATACATCTTGTTGCGTGATTTTTCTCGTATATCCGTTCGCGCGCAAGTTTTGATGAGTTACGTGATCGTCGGATCTTTGAGATAAATCGCGCGGATCACGAAATTACGAGATTACTTCGACGCGCGCCCACGTTTTAATCAAACTCGGCCGAGGATTTATAGCGGAAAACAAGCGAGAAAAGTTGTGCACGTGTGTATGTGTGTGTGTTTGTATCGCTATTTCTCAACACATGGTATACGTGGTTGATACATTTTATCTGCAATTGCTCCAATTATGTTTGGCTTCTATGTTTTTTATCAATTTATTTTTATTTACTTGAGACTTTATTCTTCCCTCCATATTTCTTACTTTTAAAGAAATTACACAAGGAAAGCGGCTTGCGAGAAAATTTCACGGTAAAATTATTATCAATCGTTGCTTCAAAGTAACGTGTAAAAAAATAATTTACTCTCTCATAAATCGATATTTATACTAGCCCGTCTCGCAGTCCGTAAATTATGCGAAACCACTTTCTTATTCCCGTTTCTTTTGCCTGCGCATCGCTCTGTCTTATAAATATTTAAATTTGCATTTCTTGAGCGACAGAAATTTGCTGACGATTTTCTTGGCAGTTACGCGCGGAGATAAAAATGCTACATCGGCTAAAAAGCAAGCGGCGGAAGACACACAGAGAAAGAGAGAGAGAAGAGCTTGCGGGAAAGAAGAGAAAAATATATAAGAGACAAAAGAACGGTTAGGTAAACTTTGTCGGAATACAACGCGTCCGAATAATTTAATCGCGTACGTGATATTTCCATTAGATGTTGTTTTCCTGCGACGCTTGGAATATCGGTTTGTAAAATCAAACACACGCAGTTATGCGACGAGTTGCTCTCCGCATTGTCGATGTTGAGAGCTTGGTTGGAAAATGGCGAGGCGTAACTTGACGGCACGCGAAGTTTGTCAATTGGGAAATATTCCGCGCACCCCGTATCGAGCGCGCAACTTCGCAATATAAGCCATTCGGTTCTCCGGGGAGTCACTTTACACCAGACTATCTGCTCTACTTGAGATTACAGAAACTATACTGAATCACCAAGAATGAAGAATAACGTGTTGACAAACGACGTGAAACGAATAACCGAGACTGTATTTTAGTAAAACTAAAAAATTAATTTTTTTTTTTTTTTTTTTTTTTGTACAAAAACCAAACTGCAAAAATACGCGCGGATACTTTCAATTGCCGCTCTTAAAACCTTTTAACTTTTCATTTATCAGAAACGCGCTAATAAATCTCTGTCAAGTCAAAGACCAAGGGAAAACCGTGCGACAAAACAATACGGCTTTAACCGAATTTTTGAATACCGGACGGAAACAAAAGAGCAACGTTGTTTTCTTTTGAAAAAAAAATAAATAGGTTTTTCGTTGTTCTTTTATGAAAGCTCGGATTTTTTTGCGGAAAAAAATATTTGCACCGCGAAAAATTTCATCTCTCGCACAATTTATTTATTACCGAACTCGCCCGAGTTAAGATACGGCGAGTGAAAATTACTTATTTGAGAAGTCGGAGATACGTCAGACGCGCGTTAGTGACAAGTGTCCGAGATGTGGAGATGAAATTACATGCTCGTTGCTCAAAGCAACGTCGACGTGATTCCCAGCAGGCGCAGCGAGTTAGGGATATCGCGCGCATTTCGCCCTGATTCGCATAATAATTCGCAAATCGTATATACATATATACATATATATATATATATATATATATATATATATATATATATATATA